>JAADXB010000023.1:0-38958 GCA_023337495.1 Pythium diclinum | reverse complement strand
CCCCCCCCCCCCCCCCCCACCCCCAGAAGAAATCAGGCTAAGTGAACTGATTTCTCCTTTGGACCTCCTGTGGTATGAAGTGTGTTGCACGTTGACATCCAGTCCTTCACTGCAGAGTAGTTGCAAGAAGGTCGAGAAAGCCACGGGATGCCTCCACCTCTATTACTGAATAAAACCGAATTACCTCTATTATCAAGTACCCTACCTCTGTTGATAGGTATCTCTCGCCAAACTGGATTCACCTCTCAGAATCCAGTTGACCGCCAGATTTACGACACTAGGTTCGCTGATATTTGCCCGTTAAGTTCGCACTCAAAATTTCCATTGGAAAAAGTCAGACGCGCTGAACTGCCAGAAGCTCATCCGACCAAGTGGACCTCACGCGGGATCGATCAACTTGCCAAGAGAAGCGGCCGACGCGAGTCCTACGCGTACGTGAGGAGCCGTGTATGCGACGCCGTTGTCTCAGGGGTTCTCTCTGTGTCTCTGCTCGGCAGGAGCAGACGAGAAGGCCTGGCGACGGCGCGACTCAAGTCGCTGAGTCGAAGTTTCCATTCATTAACGCATTGGTTCATCTACAGACCACACCCTCACAGACTATATCAACAAGATGTCGCGCTTCCTAGCTGATCCGATCACCGAGAAGGACTCCGCTGTCTTCAGCGCCGCCGGCATGGCCATCGCCAAGTGCTCCATGCAGGGATGGCGAGACACGATGGAGGTCAGTGAGAACGAGCGTGCATGCGATAGTATGCACAAAAGGACTCACAGACGCGAATGGTTATGCTGCGAATGTAGGATGTGGACATCGTCCAGATCCCGATGGAACCAAACGCTCCAGACACAGTTTGTGTCGCGGTGTTTGACGGCCACGGCGGCTCCACCGTCTCCCGCGCCATGTGAGTCGTTCAAGTCTAATTCGTACCCATGCTGTGGACGCCTTCTGACAGTGATCACTATGTATTCATTTTATGTAGTGCAAAGAGCATTGTTGGTCACATCATCGAGACGGACGACTACAAGAACGACCCAAAGGTACAGTCAAACAGAGTCGTTGCCTTTCTCACCATGAGCTCACGAATTGTTTTTTTTCTTTTTTCTTTTTTCTAGTCTCCTGAGTCGCTCGCTGTGGCGTTGTGCAAGGCCTTCATTGAAGCGGACGAGGCACTCAAGCGCGATCCCGAGTTCGCGTCGAGCTCGGACGAAGTCGGCTCCACGGGGCTGCTGGCGATCATCACGCCGACCGACATCATCTGCGCTAACGTCGGCGACTCGCGCTGCATTCTCAGCAACACGCGCTCGCAGGAAGTGCTGCAGCTGTCCGTGGACCACAAGCCCGACCTGGAGTTTGAGAAGCAGCGCATTATCGCTGCCGGTGGCACGGTGTTCCGTGGCCGTGTGTGTGGCGGCGTCGCCGTCTCGCGAAGCTTCGGCGACTTTTGGTTCAAGCGCAACGCTGCTCTGCGCGCCCACCAGCAGCTCGTCACGGCCGAGCCGTGTGTGCGCATCCAGCACCGCGACCCTGCGGACGAGTTTCTGATGCTCTGCTGCGACGGCATTTACGACGTCATGAGCAACGACCAGCTGCGCAAGTTCATCCGAAGCAAGCTCCGTAGCAACAAGACGCCCAAGGAGATCTGCGAGCTGCTGGTCGACGACTGTCTTGCGCGCGGCAGCCGCGACAACATGAGCGCGCTCATCGTCGTGTTCAGCGGTGCCTCTGCGATCACGGCCTCGGCCTCGCGCCAGCGAAAGCCGTAAATGTAAGGAAACGCCACCAGGACAAGAAGTATGACATGACCGACCAATACGGAGCAAGATACTCCGAAGTAAATGCATAAATTTGTGTGGAACTCGTGCGTTAGTAAGCAAAGCTGCTCAGTTTAATGACTAATGGATGGTGTCGAGCACGATCTCGTACAGCAGACTGGCCTGAAGGGCTCGCATGCTGTCGAATTGGCTCCACGCATTAGCATTTTCGCTGTCTTTGGGTCGGAACTTCACGTGGAACGATCGGATCTCGTCGATGAGAAAGGCGTAGTGCTGGGCAAGTAACACGATCATCGGGTGGAACGCTGCAGGTGAGATGGAGGAGGACGCAGCGTCGCGAGTTGAAGCTGCTAACGCATGGCGCATCGCGAGCGAGAGACACAGCGAGGCCTCAAAGTCCCACAGCGTTTGTGTCTCCACTAGAAGCTGGAAGCTTCGTGTGGCGAGTTGGTCGACGCACGCAAGCGCAGCGTAGGCAACGAATCGTACAGAGCTCACACAGTACGCCAGCTCCTGATTCTGAAGCAGCGAGAAAGGCGGGAACTTGAGTTTGTCCATGCAAACTCCGTCTCGGAACACGGCCGAAAAATGGCTCGACAGCAAGTACTCGACCAAGTCGACGTGGTTTGCTGTCGCTGCCGTCGAGAAGCCTTGGCCAAGCAGATCGTACAGTGGCTGGTGCGTTTTGAGCTTGCGTTGGTGTTTCGCGGGCGTCTGGCTTGTAGTATCAAAGTGCTCGTCGTCTTCACCGTAGACGCTCTCTGGATACCGCTGCTGCAGCTTCAGCAGCATCATGTGGCACGCGTCGATGTCTCCTTGCTGACACAGCGCGAGGAACTTTGTCGCTAGCTCTGCGTCGACGACGATCGGAACGACAGCCGCGACAGGCGCAAGACGCGCTAGTGTGCTGGGCTTCAGCGGAAGTTTGGACATCGTGGGATATGATGCGACTGTTCACACACTGCGATTAACGGATCCTAAAAAGTCTACTCTACTCGTCCATGTCAAAATACCGCTCTTCGGCGTCGCGCTGCATTTGGTCCATGTCGTCCAGCGCCTGGTCGGCGTCGATAGCCGCGTAGTCCACAAAGTCCGAGTCGTGTCCGTCCAGGAAGCGCTGGCTCATGAGCTCAATGAGCTGCTTGCGCCGAGAGTCGACACGAGTGTCTTCCTCGCTTTCCTTGGTCTCTTCGTCGCTATCCTCCTCTTCCTCTTCTTCTTCTTCCTCTTCTTCTTGCTGTATGTCGTCGACTGAGCGGTAGTTACCCCAGGTGCGCTGTTCCTGGACGCGGCGCGCCTCCATGACTTGGCGGTCGCACGTTTCCATTAGAAATGTCGACAGTGTGACGCCGTCGCCACCCGTCGGCGCGCGCTTCTGGCGCGACGCCACATTCAGATACTGGCCGAGATGCAAGTGATAGAGCGCTGGATTGCGCTGCTGCATCATCTCGTCAGAAAAGTACCAGTCGTCGGCGTTCGCTGTCGCCGTCTTGTCGAGAAGCTGCTGGAGACGCGTGTATCTTCGGTTGCGCACAGCCACAGACACGGCCGTAGCCGGTGACGACTGGACTCCGCGGTAGGCTCTTGCGGCTGCGCGTACATCAGCCGTCGTCGTAGATGGCGCTGGCTGTGCAGACGCGTCCGTATTCAGCGTCGCCATGAACGCGTCCAGCGGATCCATCTCATCCACAACGTGGCCATTCATTGTCATTCTGGCGAGTGAGCTGCTCAGTAGTGACATCTGGTGTCCAATTCTGGTGAGTCATCGGCTAGAGAAGAACACGACCATGCCGATGGCAATGGAAATCAGCACAAAGCGCAAGTGGGCAGCGAGTACACTGTATATGAGACAGCGAATAACACTTTGATACTAACGCACTTTTTTGGGTTTTTCATGAGAGCCAAAACAAGTCCGTGAAGGGAATTTTCGTACTTAACCGAAATCGCGAGAAAATCGCGATCAAAGATTCTGTCGAAAATGACGATGATGGCATGTGAGTGTGAGAGAGATAGTGAGCACGAGTCGGAACGCAGTAACGTGAATTCGAAGACAGGAAACATATTGCTATCCGCCTGATCAACCTGAGAAGACGTATACGAGTCATATGCACGAGAAGCGCACAAGCAAGAAGACCTCTAGCAAAGAAGGCCCAGAATCTCCTTTCATCCGTAAAACATTTTGATGCCTATCGTTTGATTTGAGTTAGCTGTTAGGAACTCATCCTTGCTGCTAATCCGCCTATTAAACATGTTATATCTGTTATGATGAGGCAAGTTCGCCTATGTATCACGTTATAACAGTTAGAATTTATTGGTGGCACATGAATAATTGACTTGTCGAAATGTCGAAAATGAGATCTTCATAGGAAAACACCAATTATTTCGCCTTTGTGACAGATCTGGAGAGAAGCGACACCATCACTAAATAGAGTGAGGGGAGTTCTATCGATTACATCAATAACCCGTTTTGGGTTTTTCAAAAAATTGTCTTGAGGCATCTTTTTTGCTGGACCATTGCCGCTTCAGATTGGCAGGTTTTTCCTCGAAAACATGTCCAATTGAGAGCCCTTGTCGCGTAGATTTCCGCGGTGTGCGGAACTCCGTTAGCATCAAAATGGCGTTAGTATAAAAGTGTTTTTCGCTGTCTCATATACGGTCTGTGTTGGTGTGCTTAACGCTTCTCTAGATGAATCGCTTAAAATGCGCTGATCGCAAGTCGTTCGCGTGCGTTCGGAAGATGAATCAGATTGACTGAACTCCTTCAGTGCCGCAACGGCTTCGCAATGGCGGCTTGTTTGCATGCATTCGGCGCTTATTCCTTCTTGAAATCGGCCAGCAGCTCCGCGAGCTCGCCGGACTTGTGCATGTCCGTGATGATGTCGCAGCCGCCGACAAACTCGCCGTTGACGTACAGCTGAGGGATCGTTGGCCATTGCCTGCATTATTGACACACATACACCAAGTAATCGTCAGCGACTCGGCATCACCATCCTCAGAGAGTTAGTTCAATACGTACGAGTACTCCTTGACGCCTTCGCGGATCTCTGGGTGGTCGAGCACGTTGACGCTGTCGAAGCTCACGCCCTGCGCGTGGAGCGTGCGCACGACCTGCATGGAGAAGCCGCACTGCGGCGCCGACGGCGTGCCCTTCATGTACAGCATGATCGGGTACGTCTTCACGTGGCTCTCGATCATCTTGAGGATCTCGTCCTTCTCCTTGGACACGGCGGCGTGGTACTTTGGTGCAAAGTCCGAGTGCGAGTCGTCGTCCTTGGTCGCGAACGAGCGCACGCTGCCATTGCGGCCGGTGAGCGACGCGGCAGTGAGACGCACAGCCGACATGCGCACCGACTGGCGAGCAGCGACAGTGGTGGCCTGGCGCGCCAGCACGCGGCGAGTGAGAGAGCCGAGCATGATGGTGGTTAGTGTGGTGGTGTGGTGGCAATGACGCGAGGAGATTTCTGGCGGTGTGTGTGTCGTGCGTTGCGGGATTGCAGCCACAGCCCGACAGAATGCGCTCGAAGGTGACGAGCTCCCATACTGAAACCGTGTCAGAACTTAGGCTGTTTTGATTGGCCATTAATCACCTTCAATGAGACACAATTGGATGAAATAGTATAATGTTCGTATTCAGAGGTATTGGAGATGTCACTACATGTTAAAGTCGGGTATGTGGCGTCTCTGTGAGAGACCTCTTCTGGTGGGGAGTGCATTGGTCTTTATTTGGGCGGCAACCAGATCATCGGCAACAGCAAGTGAACGATCCACCTAGCGAACTAGAAAGAGCTCGAGTATCTCGCGCCGACGACGCGCCACGCAGTGAGAGATGGCGAATTCGAATCCGCCGTATTCCAACGCGTCGAATGCAGCCCAGTACGCTGGGTACTCGCAGTTCTACGGGACGCCGCAGGCGCCGCCTCGTGGACCTCCACCCGTGTTTGCGAGGCCGCCGCCACCAGGACCGGCGGGGTTTCCTGGCATGCGGCCGCCTCCACCGGGCGTAGCACCGCCGCGTGGTCCCATGTGGGCCGCGCCTCGTGGGCCACCGCCGCCTCCGCCTCGTGGAGCGGCCGCGCCAGGCCCCCGACCAGCAGCGAACCAATGGCAGTGGAGCACGGGATCCAGCGGCCCAACGACCGTCGTAGCGTCGGCGCCGCCAGTCATGTACAACGCGCCTAGAGCTCCTGTGCCTCGTCCAGTAGCCCCGCGAGCTGTACCAAAGCCAGCGGCTGCTGCCGACGTGAATGTGAACAGCACGAAGTGGCCGGACTCGCTGCATGACTACGTGAAGCGGGCGTTTGCCCGCTGTAAGGGCGCCGCGGACCAGTCGATCACGCAGAATGCACTGAAGGGGCTCATTTCCAACGCCATCATGACCAGCACGCTGTGGACGAAGAACTGGCACGCGGAGCCTCTGCCGACACTGGTGGGCGACACGGTCCAGGCCAAGATGAGTGCGTTGAGCCATCATGGGCCACGCGGACCTGTGGGACCACCGCCGCCTCCAGTGTCGTTCAAGTTCCACCAGACGCAGCCCACTTTCAAGGGTCCAAACATGCCAGTGGCCCGAGGGCATCCAGGGGCTTTCATCGGCTTTAACCCACCGTCGACGAAAGCCCAAAAGCGAAAGTCGTACGTATTTATTGCAGGTTTTGTGAGGGGGAAGCTGATCGGTTTTGCTGACATTTTGCATCGTTTTTATCGGTTTGTAGAGAGATTCAGGCGAGCAAAGTGGAGGATATGAACAAGAAGAGCCAGCGGAAAGAGCGGTTCTTGAAAGACCAGTTCGAAAACGCCAAGGCGGTCGTGCCCACTGTGGATCCGAGCAAACTGCGAGTTCTGAACGATGAAGGCGAGCTGGATCTGGAGGCGATGACCATCAAGGGCACGTCGAAAACGATCGAAAAGGAGTACTTGCGGCTCACGTCGCCTCCGCACCCGTCGACGGTGCGACCCGAACCGATCCTGAAACTGGCCTTGGAAATGGTAAAATCCAAGTGGAAGGAGGACGCGTGTGATTATATTTATGCCTGTAGCCAACTGAAATCGATCCGACAAGACTGCACCGTGCAGCGCATCAAGAACGACTTCACGGTGCTCGTGTACGAGACGCACGCGCGCATCGCGCTCGAGTCTGGGGATATCAATGAATTCAACCAATGCCAGACGCAACTCCACGAGCTCTATGAGAAGGCGATCCCGGGCCAGGCGATCGAGTTCTTGTCCTACAGAATACTCTACTGCGTCTATGTCTCGCTCCAAGCAAAGAAGGCCGACTCGAACGCCGGTCAGCTCGGCATGTACAGTGTCCTCGCGAGCGTGACCCCGGCACTACGCAAGGTCGAGTCCATCCGCCACGCGTTGGCCGTTCGAGAAGCAGTCGCTATGAACGATTTCCACCGGTTTTTCAAGCTGCACGCTGAAGCACCCAAGATGGCCGGGTACCTGATGGACCCCATGGTCACGACGATGCGACTGCGAGCCCTCCGTGCGATTTGCAAAGCATACCGTCCCAACGTGCCCATTGACTTCGTACGCCAGGAGCTGAGCCTCGAAGGCAAGGAAGGCCGCGAGTTCATCCAGCAGTCCGGTGTCGTCTTCATCAGCGACAGCAAGGGCGAGCTCGTGGACACGAAGAACTCGGACATCGTCTGGGTGCTCAGCGCGCAGTCCTCGCTCATTTAGGAAAGTAGTAGCAAGTACCCGTCCGTCCAGCCATAGAGTCAGCCAGATCCAATAGAGTCACATTTTTTCAAAGTGTAAATCGTTTCGTGTTTGTGTATGTTCGTTCATTCGGTCTCCTTCTACTCTTGAATCTCGGCGCAACGCGTCTCTACAGCGTACGCGCCTTCTTGGCAGCAGGCTCCTCCATGCAGCCTTCTCGCGAGAGCTGGATCATAGCGGCATCGGCAAGCGCGAGAGCAGCCATGGCCTCCACGAGCGGCACGGCACGCGGAAGCACGCACGGGTCGTGGCGGCCCTTGGCCTCCAGCACGGTGTCCTTGCCGTCGTAGTCGACCGTCGGCTGAGCACGGCCGATCGTCGACACTGGCTTAATCGCAACTCGGAAGTAGATGTCGGCACCGCTCGAGATACCACCGAGCACACCGCCAGCGTCGTTCTTGGTCACGCCGAGGTGGCCTTCGCGGTCCGTGCTACAGAACGGGTCGTTGTGCTCCGAGCCGCGCTTGCTCGTGCCGCTGAAGCCCGAGCCGATCTCAAAGCCCTTGGTCGCAGGGATGGACAGCATCGCGTGGGCGAGCGTGGCCTGAAGCTTGTCGAAGCACGGCTCGCCGAGACCCACAGGCACGTTGCGGATCAGACAGGTCACAACGCCACCAGTCGAGTCCTCCTCGTGCTTGAGGATACGCACTTCGGTCGACATCGCGCAGGCCGATGGTGGGTGAGGGCATCGCACAGGCACGAGGTCGTCCGTGAGCCAGTCGTCGATGTTGTCAGGCGTCGGCACGACGTCGCCACGGCGGTTGTAGACGATCCTGCTCTTGTCCATGTAGGCAGGCGTCGTGACGTCCTCAGTCGCCGCCACGAAGATGAGCTCGTAGGCAGCGTCGGCCGCTAGCTGCTTCTTGAGCGCGTCTTCTTCCGTCTCCGCAACGCGCGTCCAACGCGATGGGTCTCTCAGGATGCGCAGCGTGCCGATCTCGTCCACATCCTCACGCGTGAACTGGGCGCTGGTCTTCGGGTCGCTCAGCAGGTTGCGAGGCATGTCCACCGAGCCGATGGAGCTCACCCACGCCACGATCGTGGTCTTGTACTTGTTGTGGAGGAACTTCTCCGCAATCGCGCCGGCCGCAACACGGCCGATGGTCTCACGCGCGCTCGATCGGCCACCGCCGCTGGCGGCACGGGTGCCGTACTTCATCTGGTACGTGTAGTCGGCGTGGCCTGGACGAGGCACAGTGTCCATCTCCTTGTAGTCCCCAGGACGCACATTCTCGTTCGGAACGAACAGCGCCACTGGCGTGCCGAGCGAGTAGCCACGCTCCGTGCCGCTCATGATCGTGACCAGATCCTTCTCGTCACGCGGCGTCGTGAGCTTGCTCTGGCCTGGGCGACGGCGCGTGAGCTGCGGCTGGATGTCGGCCTCGGTCAGCGCCATGGATGGCGGCACGCCGTCGACGATGCACCCCACACCCTTGCAGTGTGATTCGCCAAAGCTACAGCACCAGAAAGTACGCTGTCAGATTCGATTTCTCATCAACCAGGCAGTGTGTGACCACACCAACAGCATGACCACAGAGAGGGAGGCAAGACGTACGTGGTGACGCGGAAGATACGGCCGAAGGTGCTCATTGTAGCGAGATATTCAGTGCGATAGCGACGCGTGGATGGGGTCGGCTTGAGGGGGTGCTTGCCAGGATGGTGGCAAATTGGAAAGTGATTGCGCTGTTCATTCGGCGACTCTCGACATTGCGGATTCAGCCAATCACAACAGGGCAATGGATTTGACCACAAGAAACGGGAATTGCAACCCCCGGTATCATCCCGGGGGCATTATTCCTTCAAGGGAGGATGAGGGGGTACTATACAATTATTGGCCAATCACATCACGGCATAACGGATGGAATAATGGACCACGTGGGGGTTTATTAGACCGTGTCTGGCCCACCATGAACAGCTCTTGCGCAAACTGAAGATCGCGTAGACGTGCCATGGAGATGGCCATGGACGTCTTCGATTAGCCACCACTTGCGATGGGACGCCTACAATATGCAGGCAAGATCATTCAGACAATCCATCCGCAACAACTTGAGGAGGCATCGTACGTTTTGGTTCCCCTGCAAAGTCAGAAGGTGTGGGGAGATGTAAAATGACAACAGACAAAGCCTAAATAGAATTGGCATGGCACAAACTTGCTCCGTGTCGTGTGATTAAGCATAATCCTGTGGTTGTCGAGACCGTCCGCTGTGTTCAAGAGAACCCAGTTTACTTCTTCGACTTCTTGGTGGCCAGCTTACGCTGGTAGAACTCGAGCTCCTTGCCCTCAAGCACGTAGCCATCGGCACGGCCGGACTGGCCAGGGCGCGAGGCGATCACGGCGAGAAGACGACCCGAGGCGAACTGCTCATCGAGCTTGGTGTCGAGGACCTGGTTGCGGGCACGGTTGGCGATCTTGCGCTGCACGTGGCTCGACTGCTTGACCTCCTCCTTGGCCTCAACGACGGCCGAAGCCTTCTTCTGGCCGACCTTGGTGCCGTAGTGGGTCTCGTACCACTGACGGAATGGAGTGGCATCGATGAGCACGACGGCGCCCTTCACGAGCGTCTTGGTACGCACAAGTTCGTTGTTCGAGGCGTTGTAGACAACATCAAGGACACGCGTCTTGCGGGCGACGACCTCCGAACCCCACGAGAAGTTACCGGTGTCGAGGCGCAGGGCACGGAACTTGGTGTGGCCACCACGAACACGCACGGTGTGCACACGCTTGTGTCCAAGCTTGGTGCTGGCTGGCTGACGGCCGAGCTCGAACTTTCGCTTCTTGCGGAACTGCTTGCGCTTGCCACCGGTTTCACGGCGCTTGTGACGCGAATCACGAGAGATACCTATAGGATAAAGCGCGGGGCGACCACGGGGTGATCATCAGTCTCCTGTAAGCGGGGGGATCGGGAATGCGGTCGCAGAGAAACCATGTATTCCAATGCTGCACAACGGGGATACAGCAGTGAACACAGGCCGGGATCCAAGTCATGCACATCGCCCACTTAAGGTCGCGGCAACCCGCAGGCAAGTCGCGCAGTTTGCACCGTAACGACTCGCGCGGCAGAGCATCAACGATGGCTCTGGACTGATCCCTACGCACGTAAAGTGCGGCATCTCCGTTGGTGGGCTGGAAGCATGATCGGCTGCGACGCACGAGTGAAGAAGCGCGTCACTTACCCATGCTTAATGCGACCTAGTAATGACGGAGCAGGTTTCGGACTGAGTGCATGGAGGTTCGCCAGCCATGGAGACGACCCATTCACTCCACCAGTTCCAAAGGCCAAAAAACCTCGAGCCACTTCTCGAAAGGATTGGTTCTCCACCATTCACCCCACTGCGAACTTAAGGTGTATCCTCTAAGGTACGAGTCGGTTTTTGGAGGAACGGAGCTTTTCGTAAGTTCGGGTCAGACTCTGCGAACTTAGCAGTTGGCGGGAATGCACATCATTGGATGAAAACCTCGAGCACGAAAGGCGAATTGGGCGCGACGAGCAAGACTCCATCGAGCACGAGAGCTTCCCACGGCAACGACACCAAGAAGCACTGAGGCAACCATGGCGCACGAGAGCTTCTCCACGGATCTGCTGCAGTTGTACTATGGTGCGCGTTGCGTATATGCTAGTTAGTGGATGCATGCGTGCTAACCATATCTGTGTTTTGTCTGGCAGACCGCCTCTTCCCCTACGAGCAAATGGCCAAGTGGCTGACCTACGATGGCGGTACGTTTTGACATGTTCCTTCACAAGAGACCCATCCGATTGTAGAGCTCATGTGAAGCTGATCCGCGTTGATTACTATAGGCGAGGCGTTCTTCTTCCGCCGTGAGCTGTCATTCACACTTGAGAACGACACGTACATTCGTTACAAGTCGTTCCACAATGCCGAAGAGATGCGCACGTCCATGACCAAGACGCTGCCGTTCAAGATCGATATCGGCGCCGTGTTTTCCGTGTCGCCCGCAGACAAGAACAAGGTCAACGCGAACGATTTCGTGCCGGAGGAGCGTGAGCTCGTGTTCGATATCGATCTTACGGACTACGACGACATCCGTACGTGCTGTGAAGGGGCGGCGATCTGTCCCAAGTGCTGGCGCTTCATGGTCGCAGCAGTCAAGGTCATGGACGTGGCGTTGCGCGAGGACTTTGGCTTCAGCCACATCATGTGGGTGTACTCCGGTCGTCGTGGTATCCATTGCTGGGTCTCCGATGAGTTGGCGCGCCAGCTCACCAACGAGGCGCGTACGGCCGTCGTGCAGTACCTCTCACTCGTGGAAGGCAACGAGAACTCCAAGCGTAAGGTCCACTTGAAGGAGCCGCTGCACCCATCGCTCGAGCGTGCGTACCGTATCCTGGAGCCGCTCTTCGAAGACATCATTCTGAGTGAGGAAGGCCAGGGTGTGTTCTGCCACGAGAAGCAGTGGACAAAGGTGCTGGACATGGTGCCAGACGAGGATCTGCGTGATCAGCTCGCTGTGCGCTGGGCCGCCGCGTCCTGCAAGACGACTCCACGCGAGAAGTGGCTCGAGCTGGTCGACGGCGTTCAGAAGATCTTGACCAAGGCAAACAACAAGCGCACAGCCACGGGTGCCCAGAACGACCAGCGCAAGCGCAACATCTACGAGCTCCGCACGTGTCTGCAAGAGATCGTGCTCGCGTACCTGTACCCGCGATTGGATGCGAACGTGTCCAAGCAGCGAAACCACTTGCTCAAGAGTCCGTTCGCGGTGCACCCGAAGACCGGTCGCGTCTGTGTGCCTGTCAGCGCAGAGGTCATCGAGGAATTCGATCCGTTCACAGTGCCGACGCTCGGCCAACTCGAGGACGAGCTGAACAACAACCCGAAGAAGGAGTGCTCCGGTGAGTTTGAGTACTTGTGATGATGAAAGTGTGATGATGTAGCGGGCTAACACTGGATTTCATTCATAGATATCGACCGGACATCGATGAAGGAGTACGTCGCACTGTTCGAGACAACTCTGCTCAAGCCCCTGGAGGCGTTCATCAAGCAGAAGCAGCGAGTAGCGAAGGAGAGCAACGCCGCCTTCACGGGTGACTGGTAGAGACAAGAACGGCCGTAGAGAAAGCTGAAGCTTCAATCAGAAAATGTGTATGTTTTGCAGTGATTTTGTATTGTTTTGGTTGACGTTCGCAGACAAATCTACTGAGCAGCTCCAGATCTCTGAGCTCGGAATCGAGAAACACGCTTGACTGGTTGCTGGTTCGAGAAACAAACAACAAAGAGTTCAACTGTCAGCACGAGTACGAATGGAAGCACGAGAGTCATCGAGTCAAACGTACCGCCTCGCCGACAGGCTCGAGCGTCACCACGTCGGCTTCTGGGTTCCCCGCAAAGCGAGAGCGGCGGAAGGCAGAACCTCCGCCCACAGGCTGGTTGAACGCGAGGGGCGCAGGCTCCTCAATTTCATCTCGCTCCTTGATGCTGCCAGTGAAGACCTTAGAACCGACGGTGTTCATAGCAACGGCAGGAGGGGCCGGCGGTGGGCCAGACGCCGACGTTGATGAAAAGCCTGGTGCACGGATCGCAGAAGGACCTGGTCGCGCTGCTGTCGACACAGGCGCCGCCGCCTTCTCTTCCAGATCGAACGACACGGTCTTGCGCTGTGTTTTCCGAGCCTCTTGACGCATTTCTTCGGCCTGGTCGTGCAGCTTGGTGTCCATCGGGCAGAGTTTGAACGCGTCGTCGAAGGCAGCGGCCGCGTCCTCGAATCGCTTCAAGGCGGCAAGCGCACTGGCCTTGCGATAGTGGCCCTAGCATCCCAGATCAAACGTTGTCAGTAAGCCAGCCCGAAATAATAGGATCACACCGACAGAAGGATCATACCTTGACCCATTCGCCATCGAGATCCACTGCTCTGATGGCATCTTCCAGCGCCTGCTCGTACTTCTTCAGACGGTAGAACGACGCAGACCGGTTGCCGTACAAAATCTGTGAGTAGAAGCATAATTAGGTGAGCTGCACGACGACTTATCTTGCGTGCCAAAATGTGGAGAGTGCGTACGTGAGAGACTGGGTCGAGAGCGATCGCCTGGCTGTAAAAATCGATCGATTCCGCGAACCGGCGCTTGCCAAAGGCCTCGTTACCCTTCGCCTTCAGCTCCGAGACTTGCTCGTCGACAGTGGGCGCAGGCTTGGAGTCTTCCTTGGTCTCTTCGTCACCATCGCCACGCTCCTCCATCGCTTCCAGCTCTTCCATGCGCTTCATGACGTCGTCCCAATCCCACGCCGCCGATTCCTTCAGACGTCGCTCTTCTTCTTCGATCTCAAAGAACTCCTGGATTTCTACGATTCAGCAGCACCACGCATTAGATTCGTCTGCAAGGTCTCTAGACCTTGATCATACCGTACCTTCATCTGTGGCTTGAGTGACTGGGAAGCGGTCGCTCTCGGCCTCCGTCTCTTGGATATCCTTAATGTCCTCGTCCTCGTACAGCTACCACAACGACATCGCATTCAATTCGAGTAAGCACAACGCCATCAGCACCACCGATACGCAGCTAGTAAGACAATCTACCTTCTTGATGTCCATGAACTTGTCCACTTCGTTCTTCTTCTCCTCCAGACCCACAAGCGCGTCCTGTTCACTCTTGATCTGCTTCGTCAACGCTGCCAATACGCCAAAACCACACACCGACAATCAGAAACTAGAGCCTCAATTGTACAACAACCCATACTCATTCAAACCTTTCTTCTTGCGCGTGATCACGTCCACGGCGTCACCCGCCGTCTTCCACGCAAAGTACTCGTCGCCCAAGTGCGCGAGCACCTCGTTCGACCGCACGATTTTGCCTGGCATCATGGCGCGCTTGCCAATCGGAACCTGAATGTATCATCCAAATGTCAGCGCGAGCATACACGTCACTAAACACACATAGATTCATTACCATGACGTGGTGGTGCAGCTTCTTGGGCAGCTCCGTGATCGTCGCAGCCACATCCGTGTACTTTTCGATCTCGCTCTGCAGGCGCAGGATCTCTTCGCGGCCTTTCTCAATGCGCTAATCAAATAGAATACAATGTCACGCATCCACTCATTGCAAAACATGCAGCGATGGAGGCGTACCTCCTGCAGGAGCCGCGGGTTGGACGTGTCGATCGCCGTCGATGCCGATGCCATGGTCGCCAATTATTGAAATTGCGCTCATGGACTTCGCAGCCATTCTGCAACCACACCAAATGAACACACTATTCCACTTTACAATGTGAACCACACCACATATATGTCATATTTTGGTGTGACCCACACTAAGTGATAATGGAACCTGGATGAAGCTCTTCGAGGTCTCGTCATTCCACATTGCGCATTGCGAGCAAGTGATCATGCTCGGCATGCGATCCGTTAGCCGGTTATTCAACAAGCGGCGCATTGCCCCACGCACTCCCTTTGCCATCTCCCAAGCCGCCATGTCCAGCGCTGCGTCACCAAGCGAGCTGATCACCGGTCCTCGTGCCGCAGTCTGCGTGATCGGCAATGAAGTGCTGTCTGGAAAGGTACGAATCTTCTGGTTGTTTATGATCCTCTTTGCATGCGTGGTGCTCACATCGATTGTGTTGATGGGTGTATGTACCTGTAGACTCAAGACACGAACTCGCACTTCATTGCCAAGTTCATGTTCCGACGCGGCATCGATCTCGTGCGCGTCACGATCATTCCGGATGAGATGGATGTACGGCCCGCCTGCGATTGCTTGGTTGGTGGGTTCCATACTCATTCATGACTGACTGTGCTGGATGATTCTGCGCCTCGTAGACAATTGCTAACACAGTCAAGGAGCTGTCGGATCTGGTCGGCCCTGACGGCTACGTCATCACCACCGGCGGAATCGGCCCCACGCACGACGACATCACCTACGAAGGCGTGGTACGTCCCTTACTCGTGGTGGCTTCTGCGCTGTAATACTCTCATCTAATGCGAGTTCATTGGGGTATGTATTGCGGTTGCAGGCGCTGGCGTTTGGCAAGGGCGTTGAGCTGCACCAGCCTACGCTGGACGGGCTCATCGAGCACATGGTGAGTCGTGGTCGTCCGGCCAGCGACGTGAACGAAGACCGCAAACGCATGGCGATGCTGCCAGAGGGCTGCAAGGTGCTCACGACCAACTCGTGGGTGCCCATCGCCGTCATGCGTAACGTCTACGTGCTTCCGGGCATCCCGCGAATGGTGAAGGAGATGATCGAGTACAACGAAGACCATTTCAAGGGCGTGCCAATCCACCGTGCCATCGTACGAGCCGACGCGATTGTTTGCCTGGATACTATTGTCGCTCGTGGAGATGTATTCACATGTGCAATACTGTTTTCTACTGTATCATTAGGTCCACACGCTTACGTGGGAAGGCGAACTTGCGACTCCGCTGAAGGATGTGCAGAACCGCCATCCGAATGTGCAGATCGGCAGCTACTTGAACTTGTCGGATGATAAGACGGGCGAGCGTGACGAAACGTATAACACGCGTCTCACGATCGACGGCCGCAACGCAGCTGAAGTCGAGCTCGTCGCCGAAGAGATCGTTGTGGCAACGAAGGGCTTCCGCTTTCAGCAGTCGCCGCTGTGAGTCTTGAGCTCCACAAACACCTCTGAGCCATTTTGTCGAACTTAGGAAGGAAGTAAATAAACCACACCCTCTCAAATAGACGAACCAATCTGAAGTGAGCCGTTCAATCAGCTGAGGTGAACCTTGGTGTGCCGTGTCGAAGTCTGACGACGCCACGGTGTTCTCCAGTACTGAGGTCAGGCTGAGACTGGGATGTGAACTCGTCAGCATCGAAGTCCGGTGCGCTTGGAGTCGAGAAGTCGCCATCGTTGGCCCCTTCGCCTACTTCATCGTGTAGCGAGGCACGATACTGTGGAGCTGATGCTAACGCCCTCGGGTCGTGAGCGGTGGGTGCCGATGAGTCGTCTTCGTCGAATTCTGGCGCGCTAGGGAGGACGAAGTCGAAATCCACGGGATGGTAGAGAGGGGACACGAGCTCTTCACCATCCAGAAGCTGCTGCTCCTTTTGCAATAACGTCTCGTAGTACCGTCGCCAACCGAAGAGATCCAGCCCTAGTACCGCGGGGACCTCGTCCAGCATGTGACGCAACACGCGAACCGCTGCTTGCTCCAATTCTCGTCGCGTGGGGAGGATCGTTTTGCGAGTGGACCAGCGGTACAATATCACAAGCATGAGCCAGCCGGTCAAACACAACGCCAGCACCGTCTCCGATGAGCTTCCCATTTTGCGCGTGAGATTGCACTCCGTGTCTGTCACGCCTGACGACCACAGTTCGCTCTCGCAGAATTCGACGCACACGCATCCATCTTGGCCGACGCAGAACTCCGAGTTTGATTCCACGGTTTGCCACTGCACAGAGTCATACCACTTGCTCTTGAAGCGTGCGCGGCAGTCAGAGCAGATCTGATCCGACGCGGGGCAGTACGTCGTGTTCACGGATGGGAACAACGGGTACGGTAGCTTCCCGCTGTGGTTGCTGTCAAGGGTGACAGTGCGAAAATCTCGCCTGGAGTCGTACTCGTCCATGCTGGCACATTTGAAGTTCACAATGGCACATCCCTATGAAACACAGAATATCTTAGAGGCTTTTCATAGTCGTAGAGTAGGAATTGCCACTCACGTCTCTTTGCAGGCAGTCTTGACATGTGCGCGGACGACGGCAGCCTTGGACATCCTGCTCTGGATAATATGCACACGAGTCGTCCGCTCGCCGTCGATCATGCACATTCACCAGCGCAGCGCGAGGATCTCGATGACGACTCGTAAAGTTCTGGCGCGGAGGTGGATCCAACGCTTTCTGGGCTGGTCTAGACGGGAGGCAACCGTAGTCGTAGACACTTCGAGTGAAGACATCGGGCACTTCGCAGACCGCGATACACACGCAGCCGTCCTGTCCGAGACAAAACTGCATTCCGATCTTTTCGATTGTACTTGCAGAGCCCGCAAGCTTCTCGAATCCAGCACGGCACGTCGCGCACACAGAGTCGTCTGCCGCACAGTACGTGGCTGTGCCTGCCAGGAACACATAGGACGTCCCCGTCGATACTGCTGAGCCATTCGCAAACGTCGCATTCCGGTAGTCGCTACTGGCAAGGTAGCCGGCAAAGGGAGAGTCCGCCTCGTAGCAGTATCCTCCGCCCGCAATGAAGCAGCCTGGTTTCGCGAGACAGTCGCGACAGGAGCGCCGGTAGCGACACTTCGAGATGGCGTCTTTCACACCGTAAAACTCGCACGTCTCCGCGGTAGAAACGTTTCTGCGGACGCTGTTTGGCTGACGCGGCGCGCGTGGGTCTTGTACGCTGGTAGACAACGCAGCAGCACTGCGTATGGCCTGTAGCTGCTCAGAGAGAGCGGCCTTGCTCTCCATCGTCGGGCCTCCCACTTAGTCAAAAATGCGATTATGCCAATTTCGATGAACGCACGCAATTTGTTTTGACCACTTCAAACCGTATGACAACGTAGTGTGGTCCACACTATGTTCAATACTCAATGTTGATGTCATGTAATCAGCGGCGATGATGTGCATCCAGGCATCCGCGGAAAGTCGCCGATGCTGCGCGTTCGTCCAGCGCATCGTTTCTTCAGCACCATCAAGCGCACGAGTAACCTACATCCATCCACCATGTCCAGCACTGAAGCGCCTGCTGAAATCATCACCGGACCACGCGCCGCTGTGTGCGTCGTCGGCAACGAAGTGTTGTCTGGCAAGGTGAGCTGCTCGCTGCCGCCTTCGTTGACGTTCGCATGCGAGACGCTGACTTGTTCTCTCTGTCTGTAGACCCAGGACACGAACTCGCACTTCATTGCTAAGTTCCTCTTCCGCCGAGGCATCGATCTCGTGCGCATCGCCGTGATTCCGGATGAGCTTGACGTAAGACATCGCAGTCCATGAGAGTTTGATGGAACACGGAGGAATGCCACTGACCATCGACGGGTATTGTCCGCTAGATCATCACCAACACGGTGAAGGAGCTGTCGGATCTGGTCGGTCCAGACGGCTACGTGTTCACGACGGGGGGCATCGGTCCGACCCACGACGACATCACCTACGAGGGCGTGGTAAGCCTGCGCTCCATTCGTATAGTGACGAATGCATTCTGACGCGATGTGATGATCTCATGCAGGCGCGTGCGTTTGGCCGTGGGCTGGAGATGCACCAGCCGACGATCGACGCGCTCATGGCTGCGCTGGCGGCTCGCGGCGCGTCGCCCGACTTCCTCAATGAAGACATGAAGCGAATGGCGCTGCTGCCAGCGGGCTGCAATATCCTCACGACCAACTCGTGGGTGCCGCTCGCGAATTTACACAACGTGTACGTGCTCCCGGGCATCCCACGCTTGGTCAAGGAGATGATCGAGCACAACGAAGAGCACTTCAAGGGCGTGCCGATCCACCGCGCAATCGTACGTACCCTTTCGAAGTTCCACCAGCTGCGAGAGCCTTTGTCAGATCGGCAGATCCGGCCTCTCCTGCAGTGCCAGAGAGGCCAGATTTTCTATGGACGGCTGGCTCTCACCTACGACAGTACCGGTACTGACGTCAACGATGCCAAATATGTGTGTATCTCTGTGTGTGTTTGCGCCATTGGGCTGTGTAATCTCTGTCTGGTCTCTAGATCCACACGTTGACCTGGGAAGGTGTGCTCGCCGGCGAGCTCAAGCAAGTTCAGAAGCGCCACCCAACCGTCGCCATTGGCAGCTACGTGAACCTTTCGGACGACAAGACCGGCAAGCGCGATGAAACGTACAACACGCGTCTGACCGTGGACGGCCGCAACGCAGAGGAAGTGGAGCGCGTCGCAGAGGAGATCATCCGCGTGACCAATGGCTTCCGCTTCGCGCCTCCTGCGACTCTGTAAATCAGAATGCGACATCGAGCACAATCTTGAACCGGAGAAACCCAGTGTCACTATTCTGAACTTCCTGGTCACTAATGCGAGAGTTGAAGATCCGGAGCTTTTGACAGGCCAAAAGTGCACTTCGTGTTTGGCTTGGCCCTTTTGTCGTTGGCTTGCAGAGCACGAATGTACGACCCATACCCACGTTTTGTCACTCTCATTACGTCCATCTGATTGGTTGAAACCCATCCCTACCCGTTGATTCGTCCAATTTCGTCCATGATTCGCTCGTCCTATCCAATCAGCGTAGAGGTCACGGTTGATGTTGGTGATGAGAAGGCAGCTGCTGGTCGAGGGCGGCACCCGAACAGAAGCGAAACGGAGCTGCTCGGCGAGTGGTGCCGCGTCAGCTCTCCTCGAAGCCGTAGACGAACGCTGCCTCGCGCCTCCATCACCCTCATCCTCCCTCCTCCCTCGCTCTGCTGTGGTTGTTTGCACAACTTTCCAGCCAGCCAGCCACCGAACCCAAGAACGGAAGCGACAGACGCAAGAGCCCCTCGCAGTTGCAGATTCGCCTGCGACTTCGCAAGCCCTTTCCATCTCTCTCCATTATTTTCCGTGAAAGATGCTCCGCCGCCTCAAGCCCACCAGCGCCGCGAAGGCCTCCGCCATGCGCCGCCCGATGCCCAGCGCGCTGATGCTGCGCGCCATGAGCGTGAACGCCTCGCAGCAGTCGCAGGCCGCCACCGTGGCGATGGCCGCGCCGTCCACGGCCACGAACGCCAGCAGTGAAGCTGCCAAGGACAAGCACGCGTCCACGGAGCTGTCGTTCCGCGAGACGCAGCAGATCTTCAAGCACAAGTCCACGCTGGAGCTCATGCGCGCCTACGCCGTGTTCAGCGTGAGTCAGCTCCAGTGGATCGTCAAGAACAGCGACCACCTGCTCAAGGCGGCCTACGCGTTCCCAGGCCCGACGTTCACGAACAAGCTGCTGCGCTCGTCGTTCTTCGGCCACTTCTG
Source organism: Pythium diclinum (assembly GCA_023337495.1). Taxonomy (NCBI): domain Eukaryota; phylum Oomycota; class Peronosporomycetes; order Pythiales; family Pythiaceae; genus Pythium; species Pythium diclinum. Next base: position 18,597 of record JAADXB010000023.1, on the reverse strand, counting down.
CGCTGGTGAGGACGCCAACGAGATTAAGCCTGTGCTGAAGAAGCTGGGCGAAGCTGGTATTGGTGGTATTCTCGACTACGCTGCTGAGGCGGACGTCGACCACCCGCGTGACTTGAACGGTGTCTCGCAGAACCTCGTTACCGCGCGTACGTACGACTACGAAGGCGAAGCCGAGTGTGACGCCAACGCCGCTATTGCTCGCCACGCGATCATTGACGCTGGCGCCAACAAGGCCCCTGGGGAGCCAGCGTTCGCGGCCATCAAGTGCACGGCGCTCGGCAAGCCAGAGCTGCTCATGCGCATGTCGTCGATCATCGTGCAGGCGCATCTGCTGTTCCACACGCTGGACGGCCCGAACCTTTCGCGTGCCAAGTCGCAGTACTTGGAGAAGCTTGTTGACTACCCGACGCTGAGCGCTGGTCTGCGTAACGCCGGCGTGCAGATGGAAGAGGCAGATCTGAAGAGTCTTTTCAAGGAAATGGACGTGGGCAAGGACGGCATGATCGACTATGTGGACTGGGTCAGCTACTTGGACCCGTTTGACCTCACCATGGGTCCGCTCACGCAGTTTATCGCGGAGGACCCTCTCGATGAGCACGAGAAGACGCAGCTGCGCAACATGATCCACCGTCTCGAGTCGCTTGCCAACGAGGCCTCGGAGCAGGGCGTGAAGCTCATGATCGACGCTGAGCAGACGTACATGCAGCCTGGTATCGACCACCTCGTGCTCAACCTGCAGCGTAAGTACAACCGCAAGAACCGCGACGTGATCTACAACACCTTCCAGTGCTACCTGAAGATCTCGGGCCACCGTGTGGACATTGACCTCGAGCGTGCTCGCCGTGAGAACTTCCGCTTTGCCTGCAAGCTCGTGCGTGGTGCCTACATGGTGCAGGAGCGCAAGCGTGCGCTGGACAAGGGCTACAGCGACCCGATCCACGAGTCGATCGAGGCGACCCACCACAACTACAACTCGCAGGTGGAGAAGCTGCTGCGCAACAACTCGATTGCGAGCTTCATGGTGGCTTCCCACAACGAAGACTCGGTCAAGAACACGGTCAAGCTCATGGAGGAGCTCAACATTGACCGCCGCCAGGGCGGCGTGTACTTCGGCCAGCTGCTCGGCATGTGCGACCACGTTTCGTACACGCTCGGCGCCCACGCGTTCCGTGTATTTAAGTATGTGCCGTACGGCCCCATCGGTGAGGTGCTGCCGTACTTGGTGCGACGAGCCCAGGAGAACTCGGGTCTCATGAGCAACGCCAACAAGGAAATGTCGTTGATCAAGCAGGAAGTTTTGCGCCGACTCGTCGGTGCGAAGGCATAGATCGAAAGAGTTGACCGTGCATGGTCAATAGCCGAGTATGAAAACAAATTTTGCATTTCCACACTACGCCCTTTGCAGTCATTCATCCATTCTGTCCATCTTGACATGTACAAAGATCAAACAATGGTGGTCTCGGTGAGACCGTCCGCACTAGCAGTGGTAGCGGCGATCTTGCGGCGCTTAGTGTTCGGAGATTCGTCGCCTTCAACATCGCCAGTGACGCCCTGCTCGCTGACAGGCACCGCAGTTAGGTCACCATGGAATACAGCGTCGCCGTCTACAGATAACAGGATCGTAAGCATGAGTACGCAAGCACGGTTCAATCAAACGAGGCCAGAGAGAAAACTCACATTGCAAGAACGCCTGGTCTTCTCCGTCGACGCCACCGACGCCGCCGAGCAAACCGCCCGTGCTGCCTGTGATGAGCCGCTTGCACGTGCGCTTGTTGTGGCCCTTCACACCACAAATACTGCACGCGAGCTTGTCGTGCTTCACATCGCTGAATTGCTGGATCTGCTGGATCTTGCGCGGTCGGCCGCGAGCTTTCGGCAGTGGGTTCGGCACTGTCACGTTGTCCGACTCGATGGTACCGACGTCAATCGGCGTGACGCGTCCCACGTACAACGCCTTCAGCGACTTCATCAGGAAGATCGTCGGAATGACATCCGCGCGCATCATTCCGGCGAAGGAAACGGCCAGGAAGACGTGGAGACACGGGAAGCGAGACGGTTCGTATTCACCGCACGTGCACGTCTGTTTGGCGAAGTCGACAATACGCTGGCGGCCCGTGTGCTGGTCGATGATCTCATAGCCGTGTTCTGAAATGCGAACGACTTCGTAGTCGTCAGCCTCGGTCTCGTACTGGGAAAGCAACGCGTGGAACTCCTCCGGGTACTCGGATGACATCTTTCCATAGCGCTCAAAGCGCTGGAACAGCGTGCTGGCAACCTTCGACACCCAGCCAACAAGGATCATGAGCGGCGTCTTGGAGCAAAGCGCTTCAAGCCACTGCAATGCGCTCTGACCAGTCGTCGTCGCCGCAGAAGTCGCTCCAGCTTGCATGAGGTGTGGCGTTGAGAAGAACGCATCGACGGCATCCGACTGCGCACACTTGGGGAAGACTGCCGACGCCGCTTGCTGGAGACTTGGTCCACGATTGAAGACCAGAGTCCCCACAAAATCTTCGAGATCTGGGATCGCGACACGCAGTTGTTCCAGGAAGAAACGCCAGCTCTCCTCGCTTTCATTGAGCGCGATTCCGACGGCAATCGGGACGTTGTCTCCCATTGCGTCCTGGGTCGAGGCCGTCATGACCACACCACCATGGGTGGACGTGATGAGGAACACACTGAGCAGAAGCTGCGAGCGGCACAGGCGAACCGCAGACTGCAGCGGCTTGGGGCACAGGAAAGCACGCGAGAAGACGTTGGCGGCGTCCGGCAGATGCTCAAAAGCAGCAACCGATCCTTCGTTGCTCCGGACGAACTCTTCAAGGTACCCGGCGATCTTGGTGAACGACGTGGTTTCCTCCTGCTTCTTCTCCTGCTTGAAGGCCGTGAGTGCACGCCACGCAGTCATGTACGACGTCGACACACCGAACTTTTCCTTCATGATGTTGGCCATGTCCCTCGGCTTGACCGTGTCCGCCAACTTGAGCATGAACGGCTTGGCCGTCTCCATGAGAGCGGCCGCCGACACAAAGTTGCCGCTCTGCTGCACAGACGGACACGTCGGCGAGTGCGCCACGACGGCGCGCGTCACGTACACGCGGCCATTCGTGTGGCGGTTGGCGGCGACCACGAACTCGCAGGTCGTCGGCACCTCCTTGCGGTTCTTCCACGTCGGACAGCGCGCCTCCAGTCGCTGTGGGCTGCTGTGGTGCATGTAGTACGGCAAGTTCATCTGCACCGACAGCACCTTGAGCTCGCGGCGCAGCTCCGTCATGTCGTTGTAGTTTTCGCGAAACGGCGGGAAACGCGGCGGCATGTGACCCGCCTGTGCGGCCGCTGTGTTCACATTCACAGCGCGCGACTGGTTCAGATACAACGCCGCCGTCGCCGCCACGACATTCGCACCATTCGCAGAACTCGCAGCATTCGCGTCCTCGCTCAGCGCGAGGTACATGGGTTCATCCGCGACGCCCGTTGGTCTGTCGGTCTTCTCCTCTTGCTCCGCGTCCGTGCCGTTCACAGCCGCCGCATCGCCAGCCAACGCGACCGCCGCGGCCGCCACCTCGTTGCTGTCGGTCGCCGCATTCTCGTGCGCCGTCGTGGGCGCGCGCTCGCTCAGCGGCGCAATATCCTCGCGATCTTTCTCGCCTGGTCCATTTGTGCCGCGTGCTCGCCCCATTTTCGTAAACTTCTCACAGGCGCGTGTTCAAAATGTGCAATTTTTCGGAACTGCTGCCACCACTGGCTCCCATTCCCAGAATTATTTTGGGACCTGAAACCTTTCCGCGTAATTTTCCATACGGGGGTACAGTACCGTATCTACCCGTATACTGGACGCTTTACACCCCGTCCTCGGCCCCCTGTGTGTCTGTGTGTCCGCCTTCTTCATCCACATCACCAAGGGAGCTACCGAACCAAGAAGCTGTACGGATCTTATTTGTGTGACGAGGATGAGTACCCGACGTGACAATGAAAGCCCTGGAGGCCACCACCAACGAGGAGGAAGCAACGGCGGCATGCCTGGCTTCGGAGGCATGGGGCTGCCCATGCCACCAGCTCCACCGCAACCGCCGTTGCCGCCTGTCGGCATGGTCGGCCACATGCCGCCCGTCGTGCTGGCGCCGTCCGCGCCGCTGTCTGCGCCTGGCATGATGCAGCACCCAGGTGAGTTTCTGGCGTATCCTATAGCCTGCACCTTGTATCTGTGAGGCTGACGTGCGGATTCATTAGGAGCCCGGTATGCGCCGCTGGACCACGTGTCGCCAGAAGTCACGCAGCCGCCGAACCCACTGCAGCAGCTCATGAACCAGCACCAGCAGGACGCGCAGCTCTTCCTGCGCAACTTCCTGCACAACAGCCATAACCACGGTCAGCAGCAGCAGCAGCAGCAGCCGCCGATGCAGCACCGCCCACCGCCTGGGTCCGCGCCGATTCATCTGATGACGCCGATCCAACCGGCCGCCTACCAATCTCGCCCGATGCCTCCACCGTTGCCGCAGTCAATGCAGCTTCCGCTGCCGCCATCGTCTGCGCCGTCGTCGATTCCATCGATCGTGACCTCGCTTCCTCGCGCGACATCGAGCCGCGACTCGTCAGTGCCAAGCACGCCGCGTCAGGGACCACCACCGGGAAAGCGCATTAGTGGCGACAACTTCGAGTACCATGTCGGTGAAGGACAGCAGAACAGCGGCCAACTGGAGGTTTTGCCCGTCACGATCTATGCGTCGCAGCGCCGATCACCGTGGGGTAACATGATCGCCGTCAACGAAATGTTCATCTCGTACCCGATCCGCAACGGTCTCGTGCGCCTTCTTCACCAGAGCTCTGGCGATCGTCTGCTGCTGCGTGAGCACGAGAACAATGCCATCGATGATATCGCGTGGTTTGGCCCACGCTCGGACTTGCTGATGTCGGCCGGATCGGATGGAAAGATCGTCGTTTACCGCATCTTGACCGAGCCGCTGAGCCACGAGGTCATCAAGGTGATCCACACGCCAGCGCAGCGCGTGGTTTGGCACCCGTTCGACTCGACCAAGATCGCGATTGTCACGGAAAATACGGTGTTTATCGCGAACTTGAACGAAGTGTCTGCCAGCTCGGATGGCCCAACCGATATGCAGCAGGTGAGTGTGCGCTGCAGCCAAACCTCGAGCCAGATCAACGACGTCGTGTTTTCGCCGTGCGGCCGGTTCCTCGTGACTGGTGGAATGGATGGCTTTGTGCACATTTACCGCATCGACGGATGCGAAGTGGGCAGCTCGGCGGAGCTGCTGCACCGATTCGAGCCATTCGACGGCGGTGAGGTCTCGTCGGTGCGCTTCTTCGGCGAACAGGACGGACAGGCGCCTGGCTTGCTCGTTGGCGGTGACTTGAACAGCAAGATCTCGCTTTGGGAAGCCCCTCTCACCGAGGGCGTCCAGCCGACGTGCGTGCAGACTGTGAAGATCGCCAACGAAGATGAAGAGACGACTGCCAACGCTGCCAACTACGACGTTGAGTTCGACTCGAGTGCTCAGTTCCTGTTTGTGACCGACCGTACGCGTCCATTGCTGTTTGTCCTTCACCTCACGGCTCGCGATGGTGTCCGCCGTTTCGACAACGTCACCGAGTTTAACGTGAACTACCCAGTTCTGTCGGGAGCGATCATCAACCGGGTTTCGACGAGAGAAGCGACCGCTGAAAGTGGCCTGTCGATGCAGTTCTTCACCGTGCAGACCCACGCGATCCAGCGATACAGCGTCAACGCTGATCGATGCTACGCCCCAGTCGAGTCGGACGACGAAGACGACGATGTGGAGGAGACCCGTCACGACAGCCAGTCGGTCGGAGCACAGACGACCGAGGGAGAAAGTGAGTCGACTTCCTTCCAGGCCCCAGCTGAGTCGCCTCGAGCAGCAACCGCATCTCCGGAAACCGAAGTCGACATTCAGACTCCTCAGCAGAATGGAGACGATGAGGCCGAGTACACCAGCGCTCAAACGAGCTCGCACCAGTCACCTCCAGCCTCTCCACGTCGCAATTTCTTCAGCGGAATCCCTCACATTAACACGACGCACGATGACATGTCGTCTCTTCCAGGAGAGGATGCGACGGGTAGTGTTCGATCGTACGCGCGGTCGTCGCCGTCCTCGTCGGTTCGAGCGTTCCGTGACGATATGTCTCAGCTGGGTGAGATGTCGGTGGACGAGAGTATCGCCAGCTCGGATCATGTTCTCGCGTTCTTGCGTCGAATGGAAGCCAACCAAGCGCAGCGTGAGGAGCGTTCCCGTGAGAACATCCAGAAGATGATGATCGCGCTAGGAAGCCAGATCACTGCTCAGACGTCGGCCCAAGTGGAGAAAACGATCTCCAAGCAGATCCAGACCATCCTCGTGCCAGCCATGGGCCGCATTGTGCTTCACACCATGGAGAACAACTTCATGAAGCCCGTGCAAGCTGGCTTTGAGCGAGCGATCACGGAGCGATTGGTTCCAGGCATGGAGGCGAAGATCAATGCCGCGTTGGAGGCGACGATGCCGGGACAGTTGGAGAACGGCGTCTCCGATATGGTCGAGCGTGTCGTGGAAGACGTGCGTCAGCCTGTGCGAGAGTCTTTCCGCGAGTGCTTCCGCGATATTATCATCCCGTCATTCCAGGCGGCGACGCAGAAGATGTTTGAGCAGATCCACGACCACGTCTTGAAGGGCGCTGCGACGACCGCTGCTGCTGGTCGTGAGGCTTCCAGCAACGCCGAGATCGCAGGCCAATTGAAGCAGCTCGTGGGTCTTGTCGACAGTTTGTCGCGAAAAGTTGACCAGCTTCAAGCCAACGGAGTCGCCGGTAACGGACACTATGCCGCGGAAGAAGAAGTGAGCCCAGAGGAGCAGCAGCTCTTGGCGCACAAGGCTCGTGTCCTCGCGCTGATCGGTGAACGTGATTTCGAGGAAGCCTTCAAATACGTAAGTGGATGCGGCTCTCACGATTGTGGCTTGTATATTGGATCCATACTAACTCAAACGTGTATGTATGAAACAGGCTTTGGGTGCACAGAACGTTGAGCTCGTTGCGTTCACCTGCCAGCAGTGTGACGCGCGTGACGTGCTGAGCTCGCGTCCGCCGCAGCTCTCGCAGATGATCATCCTGTGTCTGGTGCAGCAGCTCGGCGCCGACATCGCGAACGACCTTCCTGTGAAGATTGTGTGGCTGCGTGAGGCGCTGCTTGTGATGAACCCACGCGATGTGTCCATCGTTGGCTTCGTGGGCAGCGTGCTTCAGGAGCTCCAGGCCAGTCTGGACCTCGTCCCTGAGGGCGACCGCGACTCGCAGTACACGCTTGTGCACCACATTCTCAAGTCGCTGCTGAGCTCTGTGTAAACGCCCCCTGGGTCCAGGAGCTACACCACTAGGTCTATAGTATGTGGCATTTCGTAGGTAGATGGATAACGCGCTTGGGTGGCCACAAGAATGCGCTAGAACTGTTTGTTATCAATCGCCACCTTTCTTCATCATTTTCGAGTCTGTACCCATTTCGCAGGGAGCGCCTGAACCCAGAGGGTTAAATCCGGTCAAAATAACCTCCATCACAGGAACATTCAGATAAGGTTTTTCTGCAGATCCTGAGGTTTAATGACCAAGGTCGGGGCAGATACCATCACTTTGATCTCCTGGCAGCGAGCAGCTCAAACCGACAAGCCGACCTCCTGGCCATTTCTCTAACTTCAGCCCGTGAACACGTGTGGCTGGAACGACGATGGCGAACCCTCCTGTTGCCCCTGTGGATGTGGACGCGCTGCGTGCGTCCGTGACGCGCCAAGGCGCCCTCGTGCGTGAGCTCAAGCAGACCGGCGCGCCGGCCGACGACGTCAAGGCCGCCGTGGACTTGCTCAAGAAGCTCAAGGTGGAGCTGGATGTCGAGGTGGCCAAGCAAGGCCCAGAGACCGACGGCCTCACCAAGGCCGATAAGAAGGCCATGGACGATCTGCTGATCCGCAAGATGTTCGTGGTGCCATCGTTCGAGATCTACGGTGGTATCGGCGGCTTCTACGACTTCGGTCCGCCGGCGTGTACGCTCAAGGCCAATCTGCTGAGCGCGTGGCGCCGCCACTTCGTGTTTGAGGATAAGCTGCTGGAGATTGAGTGCACGAACCTGATGCCAGAGATCGTGCTCAAGACCTCGGGCCACGTCGACCGTTTCACGGACCTCATGGTCAAGTGTACCAAGACGGGCGAGTGCTACCGCGCCGACAAGCTGCTGGAGGACCACGTCGAGAACCTGCTCGACAAGAACCCAAACTTCAGCGCCGAGGAGGCCGAGAAGCACCGTCTGAACGCGACCATGGCCGAGTCGTACTCGCCTGACGAGATCCACAAGGTCTTCCTCGAGTACGGCATCAAGGCCCCTGGCTCGGGCGCCGACCTCAGCTTCCCGATCCCATTCAACTTGATGTTCCAGTGCCAGATCGGTCCGGAGGGTAACCTTGTGGGCTACCTGCGTCCAGAGACCGCGCAGGGTATCTTCCTGAACTTCCGTCGTCTGCTCGAGTACAACGCCGGCAAGGTGCCATTCGGCTGCGCGCAGATCGGTAACGCCTTCCGTAACGAGATCTCGCCGCGCAACGGTCTGCTGCGTGTGCGTGAGTTCCAGCAGGCGGAGATCGAGTACTTTGTGAACCCAAAGGACAAGACCCACCCAAAGTTCGGCCTCGTCGCGAACCTGGAGCTGTCGCTGCTCACCAAGACCAACCAGCTCACGGATGGCAAGACGGTCAAGATGACGTGCAAGCACGCCGTCGACAACGGTATCATCTCGAACGAGAGCCTGGCGTACTACCTCGCGCGTACGTACTCGTTCTGTGAGAAGATCGGCGTGGACCTCAAGCGTCTGCGTTTCCGTCAGCACTTGGACACGGAGAAGTCGCACTACGCCACGGACTGCTGGGACCTGGAGATCAAGCTGAGCTCCGGCTGGGTGGAATGTGCTGGTCACGCTGACCGTTCGTGCTACGACTTGACGGTGCACTCGAAGAAGAGCAAGGTCGAAATGGTCGGCACGCACAAGTTCGAGACGCCAGAGAAGCGCAAGATCGTCGAGCTCAAGCCAAACAAGGGCAAGATGGGCCGTGCGTTCAAGGCCGACCTCGCCACGATCAACGAGCTGCTCGAGGCCCTGAAGGAGGACGTCGAGAAGGCGCTCGCGTTCGAGAACGACCTCGCCACCAAGGGCGAGGCCTCGCTCGGCCCGAACTGCGACGGCAAGGCGTTCACGCTGACCCGTGAGATGATCGCCGTGTCGGTCGTGGAGAAGATGGTCGCCGAGGAGAAGTTCATCCCGTCGGTCATTGAGCCATCGTTCGGTATCGGCCGTATCTTGACCGCGATCTTCGAGCACAACTTCTCGACGCGTGAGGGTGATGACAAGCGTGGCGTCATGTCGTTCGCGCCAGTGATCGCGCCTATCAAGGTCTCGGTGCTGCCGCTGAGCACCAACAGCGCGTTTGACCCGTTCACCACGGAGCTCGAGGCCATCTTCGCCGACGAGGACCTCGACTGCAAGGTCGACTCGTCGAGCGCTGCCATCGGCCGCAAGTACGCGCGTGCCGACGAGTTGGGCATCCCGTTCAACGTCACGATCGACTTCGAGACGGTCGAGACGCGTACGGTGACGCTGCGTGAGCGCGACTCGACGTCGCAGGTGCGTCTGCCCATCAGCGAGGTCGGCGCCGAAGTGCGCAAGCTCGTCAAGGGCACGGCCACGTGGCAGAGCCTCATGGACCGCTACCCATCGGTGGCGGCCGTTGCCGAGTAAACAACAGAACGTAGTAGCTGAAAGGAAGACAAACAGAGGCGTATGCAATCAATATAGCTGCACGTGCATGTTGACCAAGTTTTTTTTTGCGCTCCCATTTTCATCTTACACGTGTTTGATTGGATAAAACGATGTCGTTGTGATAGCTGATTGGTCGAAATTACGGACCTGAGCTGTTTGATGCTGCAAGCTCATTATCAAAATGGGTCGATCCCAGCTCCAATACCGTCCTACGCGCGGCCGCGGCCAAGGCTCTCGTGGCGGTCGCGGAGGAGGTTCCGACAAGCCAGGAGGAGGTCGCGGTGGGGGCGGGCGTGGCAGCCGTGGTGGAGGCCGTCCGCTTGAATCCAATGCGTTCCGGTACGAGGAGCGCAACGACGCGGACGAGGAGGAATCCACCAAGGACGCTGTTGTGAGCAGCAACTCCAGCCGCCAGTTTTTCGCCGACGAACGGCAGTATCGCGACATGGGTGACGTGAAAGAGAGCTACTTCCGCACCAAGGCCATGCAGCAATGGGATGCGGACGACGACGACGGCGACGAAGCCACGGGAACTGTGGGGGTCATGGTAAAGTCATCATTGCGTGTGGTGGTGCGATGGTGTGTGAGAATGACTTTGACTCAACTGCTTTGAATGTGATCTGGATACTCCAGGACTTTGCTTGGATCGCTGAGCAATTGGCGACTGTGGCTCCTTCGCTGCGCTACCAGATCGACCCGAAATACGGCGTAAGTAGAAGGAACTCTTGTGCGACGTCGGCGCTTTAGTTGGTGACAGCTCTTTGTTGTTCGCGTTTTTAGGTGGACTTCGCAATTGAGGATCCTGTCGAAGACGAAGCTGAAGCTGCTTCTCCTGAGGCACTGAAGGTTAGGAACGACTCCGCTCCCGAGGTCGCGAATCAGACGAAAGCTCCACAAGTTGCCAATGCTCCCAGCAGTGAGCTGGATGAGCTCCTCGCTATCAGCTCAGCGGCGGTAATTGCTGTCAGTGGAACCACAACAGCACCAGCGAGTGCTACAGCGACGGAAGCTACCCCTGAGGCAGCAGCAACTGGATCAGGAGAGCAGGAGAACCTCGAAGATTGGCTCGACGATGTCCTCGATATGTAACGTGATAACACGATATATATATTGGAATACCGGCATCATACGAGTAAAGATCCGTGATCATGCTCGCTAGCTCAAGCATCATTGGTTCGTGGTTTCTGCGCGCTTGAAGTAGATCACGTCCACACCCTTGCAGCGTCCGAACCTCTTGGCGCCTTCGAGCCTAGAGCGCATCGCATCACATTCCCGTCAACAACAGTTCCTCCTGATTCACTACATCCCCACCAAGCAAGATGCATCGCAAACTCACCGTATTCGTAGTGTATTGTCCTCTTCCGGCTGAAAAGTCCACGTGATGCCCGACGAGTCCCCTGTAGCATCCAATGCCCACAGTGAGTACGTCTGATCCCACCCACTACACGGATAATTTCAGGAGCTACATCTCGTCACCTTTGATGAAGATCTTGTTTCCGGTAACGGTGTAGGTCCCCTCAGCAGCCACGATGTGCTTGAAGTGGTTGGTCACATCAGTGCCGTCGGCGCCATTGCTTCTCATTTGGAACGAATACGTTCCATCGCCATGGAAGCAGACCGCGAGACGCGCGCGCTGGTCTTTCAGCGCCTGCGACCAGTCCAGCGCCGTGTTCCCAAACGCCTCGGTGCTCTGCCATGAGCCGAGAAGCGCTGAAGACGCGTCACGATCATCATCAGCTGAGCTGTGGGGAGGTTGCATGACTCTCAGCAAGACGAAAGATCCAAATGCGACCCCTCAGATACGAGCATACTGGGATAAGTGAAAAGCGAGGCCACCATGGCTTCACCACTGGCATTCAACTTGAAGGAGCATGTGTCTGCTCGAATGCAATGCGCCTCGTACTGTGAAGTGTCCTGCAATGGCCAGTGTCTGAACCCAGTCACACCCAGTGTCTGGACCCAGTCTAGAGTGCACGCTCCCTCCCGCATCCACGAACGTTTCCGCAGTCTCTTTCGCCATCTTGGCTGAAGCCAGACACTGGCCATGTGCATGTGCACGCTCGTGTGTCTCTTCGAGACATTCTAATCATCGCCCGACGCTTCCATGAGCAGCATTCATCTGTACACAAGCCCATATTCTCGAACGAATCTCGCATTTGCGCTCTCTAGCGTTACGTCGCGCTGGTGCCCAGATGACCCCTTGACATTCTGTGTCATGTCGAGGCACCTATTCTCGACATTTTCGACATGTCGTCTCTGTCAAAGTCGTCTATTTCAGCTTTTCAGCCAATGCGATCGCGCTGATCGTCCCATTGCGCCACACCTTTTCGCACCAGCTGGCTTTTTCACCCCAAACGCAACTGGTCGTGTGATCGAAAGAGCAACGGCAGCAACTCGCATGAAAGCCGATGATGATTCCAGCAGCTTTCCCTTTGGCTTCAGTAGAAACAGCCGCGCAGGAGCCCAGTTCACACGTCCGGAACAGTTCTCCGCCGCGCACTCTTTACCGCAGGACTCGACACTAAACTGTTCCAGCAAGTCCAGTGAACGAAGCAAAGCGAACATCCTTTAGACCGACGGACATTCAGCGTACGACCGTCTAATCTTCCGGATTATATCAACGCGCTGTCATCACTTACGGAAAGGCGGCGCACGATCCATCCTCCAAGCTCATCACCGACGGCGTTTGTGCGTGTGTGAGCTTTTGCCTTCAGCTTCCGACCCCGACTACCCGAGGTTCTCCGGTCGACAGTTTAGACTTCCATCGTCCAGTGTTCTGGATTAGCGCGTCTCCGGACTTCGGACTACGGATTGCTGGATCGCTGGATTCCCCGGATTCCTGCGCTCGAGCGTTTTATTTAGGATTCAAGCCACGCGGTTCTGAACTCTTCCACGCGACGAAGCCGACACTCTCACCTCCAGAAGTCGTCTGGACAACTTCTCCGAACAACATCTCTGGACGGGACACAGCAAACATCAATCACATCACAACCATCACATCGCCGACATAATGGCCGAGTCCGAGTCTGCGCTCACGACTGTGCAGCGCGAGAACAAGCGGCTCCAGGAGGAGATCCAGAAGCTCATGATGCACAACACCAAGCTGCAGCGCGAGCTCATGACACTCAACGCGTCACGCGAGCAGCTCATCGCAGACGGCCACGAGCGCGTCGCGACACTCACGGACGAGGTACGGCTTGTGGTGTCTGTATGAGTAGATGGTGGTGATATTCGAGGCTGACGAGAGCATTTTGGTTTTGTTGGTCCAGTTGAAACAAGTGGATTCCGAGCTCACGACTGTGCGTGGGGACTGCGACCGCATCATCGCCGTGATCTGCCATCACAAGGAGAACTCGCCCATGCGATCTCTAGCGGAGCTCTCGAGTGAGTCAGTGGAGGAAGACGACTTCCAGTCGGACCACTCGACGGCATCAACGGCGTCGACATCCTCGTTCCACTCGCAGCGTGGAGGTGGCGGTGACTGGAAGAGCAGGAGCGACGTCAGCAGCAGCAGCAGCAGCAGCCGCGGTCGCCCTCCACTCTCCAACTCCAAGAAGATGTCGGTCGACATCGACCAGGAACGCGTGCCGCAGTTCACACGCTCGGCGTCCTCCATGCCGACGACGTCCGCAACGAGGAAGCTGTCAACAGCCAAGCCGGCACCTTCCGCACAGCCGCAAGTGCCGTCGGGTACTGCGCGAGACACGATCATGAGCCGGATATCGCGAAGCGTCAAGAAGGCGCAGTCGATGCCGCAGATGTCGCCCGACAGGCCGTCCGTCCAGCACACACTGGGCAACAGCAACCACTCGCCGATGCTCTCGTACAAGGCCAATTCGGTGCTGCGCGCGACACAAACACACCTGAACAACTTCCGACGCCACAGCGGTCCATACCGGCGGAACCTCGACACGGTTGTGCTGTAGAGCCACACGACGCATGAGTTGAGGACAGAGGGGCGTCGGGTTTGATTCGTATTTATTGACGGTTGAAGAGTTAATCGCTGGAAGAGAACAGCATGAGTTATCGGAGGTTGCGTATTGCCATCGGCGTGACTTAGCTCTTCGCTCTTCGCTTGGAACTGCCGTTGTCATTGAAGGTCGTGTTCAGTATCCGTATTTACTAGTACAATTTGGGTAATTTACCGTCGCAAACTTGGCTATTTTTTATATTCACAACCTTTGGAACCATTTTAGGCTGATTGCAGTATTTCGGCAAATGGGGGGTGTTTTGGATACCACCATCACGTTTGTGAATATGTTTAGGTGCTGCTGCCAGATTTGACGGCTCGTTTCTTCCAGCTCAGACCACCCAACTGCCATTTTCCCGATGGTGAGCTAGAATACCATCCAGGAGAACTCATAGATCCCCTCGGATTTTACGGCGGAGGAGACGGAAAGGGAAGGCAGCGGACAGCGGTCAGCCTTACACTGCAGGTCATTATATTAAGACCACCTGCATTTTTAACCGATCGCTCTGCCACTAGGACGAATCTCTAGCACTGTTTGATTGTTGTGCGTGTATCATCAAGACGAAGACGTGTGTGTGATTAGCTTATGCACTGGATTTCCCTGCTCCAAGGTCGCATCGCAGAAAACCAGGAGGACATAATTCAAAGGACCAAAAAAGGATATTTAGGACTGATTGTCACTTTCAGTTTGTGCTTTGGAGACCCACGCGTGCAGGCTGCCGGAGCTGGCGGAGTGATGTCGAGAGCGAGGTCGGTTATTTTCCAAGAAGTCGCAGGTGGGGAGGAGGTCGCCCTCACGGAGAATGTGGTCAGCAAAAGCGTGGTCCTCGTGCTCGCGTGGTCCTTGTGATGTAGGAAGGGCAGCAGACGCGCAAATTGGCAGAAGACCTCCACCGCTAAGCCCTGGGGCTCAAGCCCGAGTGTTTGTTGCAGCTTGTGTGCCGCCTCATCAAGAGAGAAGGCCAGCGAAAACAATAAATCACCTCTGCGCTGAATCTGTATCCTGTGCAGTATCCGCGCGACTCACCATATCCTCACTGATGCTCACGCGTACGAGAAACGAGATTGAGCTGACACCTGCTCACCTCAGACAGTACGAACTTCATCAACACGGCCGGCACTTCATCCAAACCGTGACCGTTCGGACATATTCGGACAGGGTGGATTGTTCGGACACAATAAAACCTTGGAGACGGAGTGGTGAGGGTATAAAACCTCATGTTGGCTGTGTGAGTCTGTCGTCATTCTCGGTTCAGCCACGGGTAAGTCGAAGTGAAGATGGCGGCCAAAGATCGTGGTGCTGACGACAGAATCGCTGTGCTCCTAGATCTATCAACACGATGCAAGATGCTCGTGCCGTCGCGTGGGCCGTATGCGCCACCAGAGAGACTAGAGGGCTCTGCTTGTGGTCGCTTGTGGGCGTGTTACCATTGCCCGTTCTCCACCGTTTCTGTTCTTGGCCGTCGAGCGGTTGATCGCGCCGTCGAGCCGCATCTTGCACCGTAGTACTTCGGGTGCCGTTGCTAGTCGTCTGTACGTCGTGATGCCTGTTAATCTCGTGCATGGTGCGCTGCCAGCGCTGCTCGCGCCTTGTTCCGTGCGTCAACGGCTCCAAAGCTCCGACGCAGTCTGTTGGTGCTCACACTCTGGTCGAAGAAGCCGTCGACCTCGACCATGGAACTTCCGTGATCTACGGCTCACAGGAGCCAACATTAGGACATCGCTCGTGTTATGAGAGCTCAAAATCAGTGCTGCGGAGCCGCCAAGAGACCCTGCAGCGTACACACCCGGCCAGCGTGCGGCACGACGCGTCCATGAGCACAACGACCACCGGCAGATCAACCACACGCATCCGACCCAGACCATCACTCTACGCAGCATTTTCCCAGCGCTCATACGGTACATTATCCCAATGAATGCATCCCACCCGCATGATAAGACGCCCATATTTGACTGCAATATTCCTCAGATGAACCAGAGCGAATCGACCTCCAATTACCCACGCACCAGTCAATATTCCAGCCGTTCGAGTATACAAGAAGAGGTTTGCAAAGCACAACATGAATTACAATCAGCGACTGTTTCTAACGGGAGATCACGTCTCTCTACTTGCTGTTTGGAAGAAGGAGGTCTACTGGGGTCGGGTCCAAGACGTCGGCCGAGCGAAGCAACAGCATGAAGTGATTGCGGCGCGAGTCGAGCGCACCACAGCTGTCGAACTTCTGCATGGCACGGAGGATTGTGCCCACGGACTTCGCGTTGCTGCCCATTTGCTGCAGATACCCGAGCAACGCAGCTGCACCCTGGTCACCCACGCGCATCACATCAGCAGGATACGATGAGGACTCGCGGTCGAGCACGTACGGACCCACAAACAGGCGCATGTAGGCTACCACCAATCGGATCTCACTGAACCGCTGACGTTCGACTGACTTCTTGTCTTCCCATAAAGGCGGAGCGCTACCATACCACTTGAACCAAGCTTCAGTGGCATCCATGGCACCAGTCTTCCGTTTCTTCCTTCCCGGTCCGATGGGCTTCTCATCCTCGTCGCTCGCGCTGTCAACACCAGGATTTACTAGACCATTACGGGGCCCGTACGAAGGGACCGCTCAAGATCTTCCACGCGTTTGTCAAGCATCTTCGTGCGCTCGACCAGCACTCGAATGAGATCGGTTTGCTTGAACAGAAGCTGTTTCATGGACTTGTCATCCAATGGTTCGGGCTCAGATGACGTTGGCGCGGCTGCCACGATGCTGTGATTGACTTTCTGCGGCTGTGATTGTAGGTTGAGCCAGTGGTGTCGGAGGACCAGTGACCAAGCCACAAGCTCATTCTCGGTGACCCCGACTTTGCCGAGGGCTACACGTACAGCGCGCGGGAACGGCCCATGGCGCGTCAGCTTCATCATGTCTGGGTAGTGGTAGATGATGGTCGCGCCCATACAGTCGACAAGACTGGGATGGAAGAGGAACTCGGGCACCTCCGGCGTCGTGTCGATATGGAAGAGCACACGGCAGAATGCACGTACGGTAGGCAATACCCCGTCGTCCAGAGGAGTCAGAGTAGGAACCCACGTCGTCTGCAGCGGCTCCCATCCGCTCAGAACCTTGGCGACTTGTCGATCTTCATTGGTGGTATTGAAAATATACACCAAAGCCTTGTTGACTGCCGATAATTGCCATCCGCCTCGATCAAAAATCCATTGAAGGCTGACGTTTGGATTTCCATTTGCAGCTTGGGCTCCGCCACGCCTAAATGAGTGAGAGCTCAGATTGGGTGTCAAGGCCGTACTGTGGCGGCTGATCTCAGTTGACAATCGGCGCAGTAGCCTGTTGATATAGGCGTGGATGCCTGGAGCACTTCTTGCCACACTGGCCGTACGGCCATCGAGCACGGTAGCCGTTGTTCCTTGGATGAGATCGAGCAGTGGAAGCTCATCCTCGTCGTAATCTTCTTCGTCGACGAGTGCACCACGAGGAAGCTGGCGGAAGAGGCGCTCGGACGGCACGATGTCGGCAGCGACAGCGACACTAAGTGTGTGGATCGGGCAGATCAGCATGTCCATGGCCGGAAACAGTGACAACCCTTGCTCCAATGACGTTTTCTGTCGACCAAAACGAACACTCACACACCCACCAGGGTGAAGCGCAAAGCTTTGCTTGGAGAGACTGTGCATGTCGGAGCTTCGGCCGAAGAGGTGCCACATCATGACGAGGAGGGCGCAATCCCAGTAGTCGTCCTCGGACCCAGCGGTGGTCAGCAGATAGCTTACGAGGGCTTGAAGATCACTCCGCTTACACGCGGGGGCTTGCTTTGAGATCACCGGGGCTTGGCTCTTGAACCGACGATCCATTGTTCCTGAAATCTTGCTGACCTGGCGTTCCATCTTTTGCTCTAAGCCAGCATGAGCGGCGTACATCCAATTCTTGACCGACCCGAAATAGAGCATTGCCGTCCCGTGAGCGAGCTTGTTGCCGCGAGCACCTTCACTGGTGAGAAGATGAAGCGCGAAACGATCCATGACTTGGAAGAACGCTCGCCCAGACTCATCTTCGCGCACGAGCGAGTGGATGGCGTCAAGTGTGAGCTGATTCTGAGAGAGAAATCGCTCAAACGCAGTGATAGCGGAGTTGCGCGTCTGCGCAGTGTTGGCATTGGCAAAGCGAACGGTCGCCATCACGGTAGCTGTCGGACTCTAGCGTCTCTTGGTGGTCCTGCAGGCGGGCTGGAATGCTTTTTGAATTGCTAGCTAATCTCATTGCTTCCAGCAGACAGGGCGCGACGTGTGGCTGTCCGTATTTCGTCCGTATCGTTGTTGTTTGCGTCTAGTCTGTCGTTGACTTCATCTAAGTATGCATACTGGGCAGCCAATGAACGATTCGGACAAACCTGATTCGGACATGTCCGAATGCACGGAGCGTACTGATATAAACTCACTCAGCAGGGTTACACGCGCCTGATTGGTTGAAACGGCCTGATACGCTCGAGGATTGGCCACGCGGGAGTATACAGTTGGATCTGATTGGCTCATCGACACCATACTCAAGCCTTATCATTCGAAGATGTCCGAATGATGACTTATACCCACCGAAACATCCAACGACCTTGGTCAGTCTGTCACAAAACAAGGTAGGAGCGAGCTGACTCAAAGAGTGCACAATTTTAGCCAATTGCATGGACGGAAACATGATTGGATATTTTTGATTATTTTATCAACCAATTGTTATCTACCTTCTAAAATGAATAGTAGAGTGAATGTTTCGATTCTACTACGTAGTAAATGAATGTATTGCAGGTTCCAATGAACTGTGAAAACTAATGG
>JAADXB010000022.1:0-39244 GCA_023337495.1 Pythium diclinum | reverse complement strand
GTGTGATTGAGTCGCTTCAGCTCGCGTTGCTGCTGCTTCGACAGCGCAATCGTGAGCATCTCGTGGCGAACAGCGTCGGAGACAAATGGCGACGGCTCGCTGGCGTTGTCGTACGGGATGCGCTTGATCAGATCGAGCGTGGAGCAGCCACCGCCCGTCACGGGGTCCAGCACGACCTCCCATGCATTGGTCGTTGCAGTCGCCATCGTTCGCGGCGGTCGAGTGCGCGAAGCAACCGAAGATTGCTGGCGCTGTCTGCGAAGCCACAGTCGATACCTTCGAAGGTCAGGAAGCCGATGCGTGTCATCGTCACTTCTTCATATAAATAGCTTGATGGTTTCGAATGCTTCACGACCTCAGGACGCAAAGCCTCGCCAGCTGGAGCAATGGCTTCCCCGCTCTCTGGTTCGGAACAGACCCCGTGGATGAAGCGTCAACCAACAGGAGAATGAAGGCGAGGAGAGGACGAGGGTCCCCACCTCCTTGAAGGATCTTCCGTGACGGTACTGAGCTTCAGATGCCAATTTGACATCTCCACTGCACTCGTGTCTCCAATCGCCCACCATGGTCATGCCACTGCCTGCGCACTTGCGTCTCCCATCGCCCACGGCAAAGCCAGTCGCCGCCTCGGTTGAGCGGCAGCACCACCCGCGTTCGCCAATCAAGAAGCACCTCCAAGCGACCACAGGTGGAAGCGATGGCAAGCAAGCCGTGCCAAAGAAGGTCGGGTCGCCGCAGAAGCTCAAGGCCGCCGTGGCTCAGAATGGCGGAGAGATGACTGCTGCTGTGACTCCGTCGACACTCGAGACTGCTGTTGCTGAGGCTCGCGGTGGCCGCCTGCGACCGGCTACTCTCCAAGCAGTGCTGGGTCTGCTGGACCGTGACGATGACGCGTTACAGCAACTGCTGCCTCTGCTGCACGTCCTGGCGTCACTTCCTCTGAATAATGAGAAGACGCGGCGCCAGGTCATGGCGATGCTCCAGCGGCTCCAGGATCACGATGATTTCGAAGGCAGTGCTGCCTCCGAAGGCTTGGGCGCTTCCACTACCGTGGGAAGATCGAAGATGGCTGCTCGTCTGCCTGGGTCGCTTCGAGACAGTGGCCGCGCCAAGAGTGCGGTGAGTCTGCAGCACTGCAAGGAGTTCCTTCTCGCGTGTGCGAACGAGATCCACGATCTCGAGGAAGTGAACCCGTGGTTCGACTACGCGGAGGAGACCAACTCGGAGATGGCGGCCGTGCTCGCACGCGGCTCGACCAAGCCGCAGCAACCGCAGCGTCAGCGTCCGGGCAAAAAGACCAAGTCGACGCCCGTCAACCGCCAGGGTGCAGTTTTCGATTATGAATCGACCGTTGGCTCCAGCTCGACGCTCCACACCGCAGCTGATGCGTCCGATGATGAAGTTGAAGATACGGGTGCTTCTCAGGGCAGCCAGTTGTCGGAGCTGCTCTGTCGCACGGCTGATGTGGAGCGAGATGAGTTGTCGAGTTGCTATGAGCCTCGTTCAACGCTGTCGCTGGTGGATCGCGTGGCCTGCCGCCGTGTCTTCCGCGTGTGGCGAGGACACTCGGCCAGCCGTGCATCGCCGCCAGTGGGGCGTGAGGCCGCGGTGGTGTCCCGTGCTTTTGCTGCGTTGAAGCACAACCGTGCCATCTCCAAGCTGAGTCGTGGCCGCAAGCAGCGTGCCTTCCAGAGCCTCAAGAGCCTCGTGAAGACGACTCCGTCGACCTCCTATGAAGCTGTTCAGACGCGCACACAGTCCTCTGCGGCGTCGCGCGCGGTGGTGCTCATGCACATGCACTGGGACCTGCTGCTGCTGCTGCTCATCGCGTGCTTCGTGCAGTTCTTCATGCAGTGATCACAAGCCGCAGACGGAGGCTGACGAACTGGGTGCCTGGCTTGTGAATGAACGCACTCATGCTTATACTGTATTTTGCCAGTGACATAAATCCCAAACAGCTACTGTTCTCTCGTTTCGATCCTAGAGTCTAGTGTCTTCGCCGTAGGGGAAGTGGGTTTTGCGAAGCTCGCATTAAATTAGGTGGATGATGTTCCGACCCCAAAGCCTGGGCTGGGCGTCCGCTCGGTTCGTGAGTCGTTTACCGCAGCAGACCTCCCGACGCTCGCATGAGACCGTCGCCCTTTCCAGCCAGCAGCGTGCCGTTGGGCACGACCAAGTCCGTGTAGCGGCCAGCACCGGCACTTTGCACAGCCAGCGCGACGTGGAGACAGCGCAGCCACTCTTTCATCTCGGCTTCCGAGTAGGCCGACAGCAGCACGCGGCGGCCCTTGGTCTTGATGGCGAAGCGCCACATCGTGGCCTGCGAGCCGTCGAAGATCGAGTCGCGTGGCATTATCTCGATGGACTTGGGCGAGCAGGTCGCGAGGTCGATCTCGCCGCGTTTCCGGCCGTTCTCTTCCTTGAAGAACGTCAGTTTGGTGCTCGTGAGCTCCACGAAGCGCACTTTCCAGCCGCCGTTCATGAAATAGAAGCCCTGTTTGAACAGCAGCCCGCTCTTGATCACCGCGCCAGCCCTGGAGCCGCCCAGAAAGTCCATGTCGCCGCCGGCAGCCATCGCGGCCATGTTGGCATGAAGCGTGGCGCGTGGGTCGACGAGGAAGCCGTCTTCGTCGATGATAGTGGTGCGGGGCAGTCGCGTGAGGTCGCCCAGGATCACGTCGCTCTCTTCTTCCGGGTCTTCTTCGTCGACTTCCAGCAGCGGCACGTTGGCCTGGACAGGCGCCTCCAGCAGATCCACGTCGTCTTCGTCCTCCTCCTCCAGCGGCTCCAATTCCTCTTCCTTGGATTCCTCTTCGCCCTGGTGCAGCTCGTCCAGATAGTTCTGGTTGTAGTCTTCCGAGAAGCGGCCGTGGTCTGAGTCGTCGTCGCTCGTGTAATAGTCCAGACTTATCCTGCTGCTTCTGTTCACGGACTCGCGCGCATACTGCTGGTGCTGGTGCTGTGGCTGTTGCTGTTGCTGGTTGCTGTAGGGCGAGTGCGCGGACTGCGCGACGGAATACCGGAGCTGCTGCTTGTTGTGGAGCATAGGCGCGGCCGGCGCGAGCGCGGCGTTGCGCCACGGCGAGCGGTGGTTGTAGGCCAGCAGCGACGGCCGCTCGCGCGAGAGCGAGGCCATGTCGGCCTCCATCACGGGCGCGTCGTCGAAGTACTCGACGGCGCGGCGCGCGGCCGTGTGCAGCGGCGCCATGGCCGTGGACATGGGCGGCGGCTGCGCGCTGGGGGAGCTCAGCGTCATGTACTGTGTGGGTGTACTAGCGCTGGTCCTACACGGCGGCCCGCGTGCAGTCCGTCTAGTGTCTAGTGGGTCTAGTTGTCTATTGCCGCGGCCGGCGGATGCGATGCGATGCGATGCGATGCGGTGGGATGCCACTGCACTGCCTTCTGTGGAGTCAGTTGGCGATCCGTCGGCGGGAGGGACACTCGGTTGGAAGATGTCCGGAGCTGCTGGGCGAGCAGTGCCGCACGCTGATTGGCGGATCGAAAAGTTCAGAAACAGGACTTCCATTACCAGCTGACGACCAATGGACGCGGGTAGGGGAAACGCACTGGAATAGGATAACCCAGGCGGACGTGGATGCTGGAAACTCCGGACTCTGGACATTTCAGGGCGAATTCGCTGGACTCTGGACGGAAGAGACACTCAGTGGCTGTCTGTGTTGAAAGGCTGTTTCTGTGGCTGTTGCTGGCTGGCTGGTTGGTTATCTGGATGCTCGCAAGTGCATGAAGATAAGGAGGTTGGAATTTCCAGTCTGCACAGCATGGGAATGGGGACATGCAGCCTGGTCTCGGCCATCCGTGCTGCGACAGTCAGCCCAGGCGTTTTCCTGGATGCTTGGTGGCCGCACCTGGTTTGGTTTGGCCTGCGAGCGAGCGTGTTGTTGCATGTCGTGGCGCCGACACATCGTAGAGTTCTATGTACATGCGCAATGTCCAATGCCCAGTCTGAGTCTGCCGTCTTGTCTGTGATCCCAAGTCGCGACTCGATCACGAGTCTTGTGGCAGTCGAGCAAAGCCACCCAGGCAGCATGCGCTCTCTATCATTTTGGGTTTTGATGCGTGGAGTTACTCACGCGTCCGCAGTGATTCCTCCACGCGGCGCTGCATTTTCAGATGAATAGGAGCCGCCTCCATGCAGGAAGTTCTCGTCAGGAGGCACGTACGGAGTGTGCAACGGCCGACGAGATCCACCTGATCATTGAGGCGCCGTGGAGTCGAAAGGGCAGCAGATTTAGCATCTGAATAGAAGACCCATCTGAATAGAATACGGTCTGGTAATTAGGACAGGCGCTGTATTCAGAGCACGAAGGGTACGCCCAAGGGATACGACCCCAGTGGACAAAATGGACGCGGTGGTCTTCAAGAAGAAGAGCAAGAGGGGCGGCAGCGCGACGTCGCGGAAGCGCACGCGAGCGGACGATGCTCCAGAGGGCGAAAAAGATGTGGAGGATACGCAGCAGACCATAGAGGAGCTCTTGGAGGATCAGAAGCTACGAGCACAGCTGCTGCGCGACGAGCTGAAGAAGCAGACCGCCAAGAAGGCGAGCGATAGCAGTGTCGTGGCAGCGGCGCCTGAAGCGCAGTACGGACTGCATGACCCAAAGAGAGACGGAGCTGCCGGACAGAAGCTACTGCATCTACTGGACGGCCAGTTCACAGGGCAGAGCGAGGTCACTCAGCGCGACCAGTACGAAGAGCTAGCGTACGTGTCGTTGATGATTGCACAGAATGGGTGGTGGGGTGGCTACATGAGGCTAACAGTGTGTGTCGACTACCACGGTTGTCAGGAACAAGTACATCGAAGAGCGATTGCAGAAGCGATCCAAGGCAGACACGCAGGACGCTGCGTCACAGCCTACAGTGCTGACTGATGAAGACGCGCTGTACGCAGAGCTGCGTCAGGAAGTGGCCGGAGCCAAGGCGCAGTCGCAAGAGTCGGCGGACGGTGGTGTGCTGATCTGGAATACGGGCATCGCGGAGGTGGAGCTGCCGTCCGAGTATCACGAGAAGACTGTGCGCGAGACGCAGCGTGCGCTCGACAGAGAAATCGCTGCGGCGAGTGGCAGAGGCTCCAAGGTGGACAGCTCCGCGCTGCCCGCCAACTTCAGCACTGACTTTAACCGTCATCGCAGCGACTACATCGGCAAGCTCAAGGCGCTGAGCCGAGGTGCGTTCTCTTCCCCACTGCAGATCATGACGATATTGAGGCGCGGACACTCATGATCTTGTTGGCAATGATCCCCACAGATGAACAGCGCGAGCGCGGCTTCGTGGCGGCGCCCAAGAAGAACAAGCCGAGTGACGACCAGGCCGTGTCGCGCTTCCGCAAGATGGAGAGCCGCCGCCGCCACAATTGAGGATAATGTACGAATACAGAGTAATAGTTGACACTGAGGTTACACACCGGTCGGCCAACGTGTAGAAGTCCAGAACACATGAACAAGCACGGCTCTTCATCCGATCAATTAATTTTCAGTGCGCGTCGCATTTGAGTTAAATGCATCCGTGCTTCAAGGAGATCAACGTACCGAAGATCGGCCCGTTCTCAACTGAAGTGCTACACTCGCACGTCAATGACCTCAATGAGGTCGAACTCGCAATCTCCACTGCAGTAATCCCCATGTACTGTGATACCCGTGTAAGACAATTAATTGTGAGAATGAATGTGCAGGAAAGTGGTAAAGAAGTTTATGAAGCCTGTTCAATTTCTTAGAACTGTCAGAATTCATCATCACCACTGTTTCACTTTACGAGGGTTTCAGTTTACTTTGGACGGTTCATTACTCTATTGTAGATCTCGTAAGCGACGCCTACTCATTGGCGACGCTCTTGTATTTAGGGGTCTTTTTCTGATAATATCAATTCGTACGGGTTTCAATATATATAATTTGACTGGATTTACGACAATTGTGCTTGATCAAGTATCAAAGGCGCTCTTCTATTTAGGCTGTTTTTACTCCCACTCGGCGTCGCTTACGAGATCTACAATAGAGTATTACTCCCCCAGGTGGGTCCAAGTAAGGTTACGAATTGTGGGAGTGGGTACGTCGTACCCTGTTTCTGACTTCTTCCTCGTGGCATCTCATCACAACACGTTGCCGGAATTGACAAGCGGGGAACCCGAGGACGAAGTGGACGATATGAGCTGGCTGTGGGGCAACGAGACGACGGAGCAGGCGCAGATCGTGGTGAGCGCGCTGCAAACGGAGCTGGACGAGCGCGAGCACAAGATCCAGGCGCTGGAGGCCGCGCTGCGACGCGAGCAGCAGGAGTTCTCGCGGCTGCTGACTGGCGAGCTCAAGGAGCTGGAGGCCCGCAAGGCGGCGATCGAGGCGGAGCTGGGCGAGGTGAACGCGCTGATCCAGGAGAAGCAGGCGCTGATCAAGGGCGGCGGCAAGAAGAGCTCCAAGAAAAAGGACAAGAAGCCCAAGGAGAAGGCGCCGGAGGCAGTTGCTGCGGTGGTGGCGGCGACAGAGGCCAAGGCCAAGCAAAACACGCCCAAGGCTGCAGCGGTGGTGGCCACGAATGCGAATGCGAAGCCAGCGGCAGACGCGGCTGGCGAGCGCGCGCTGGCCAAGCCCAAGACGCTGCCGATGGACGCGGAGCTGACCAAGATCGCCAAGGTGGAGCCCAACGTGGCGTTCATCATCCAGCGAAGCACGGTACGAACTTGAGGATATTGATACAGGACGGCCACGGGGAGGATGTGGTGTCTGATGTGCTGGTTGTGGTTCACAGAATGCGAATACGGTGGTGTACGCGGGCAGCCTAACGAGCGACAAGCAGCTCGACAGCGCCAAGCCCATGGACGTGTACTGGATCATGTACGAGAAGAGCGGCTCCCCGCGCGAGGAGCTCAACATGATCGAGCGCAATAGCGCGTACGGCGTGAGCTGCGCGCCGTCCAAGACGACGAGAGGCCACTACGCGGCGTCGCTGGCGTCGCTCAAAGACCGCGACTGCACGCTGCTGATCGACGAGCACGGCAACATCCAGGCGCGCACGACCATCAACGGCAAGAAGAACATGGTCATGCGCCGCGTGTTCGTGCAGATGACCAGCAGCTGGGGCATCCCGACGGTGGACTACATTGAGATATTCGGCGTCGATCCGCAGACGCACGAGCCGGTGTACGAAAAGAAGCTCAACAAGTAGGCGTATCGATCCGATCAGAATATAGTCGTGAGTGGGTGTTTGCGTGGATCTATTCAGCTCTACAGTCCACTCTACAGTCCACGCCGCATCATGACGAGCGCAGATGTGCCCAGCGTCGTGGCTAGCAGACCCCGTAGCACGCCCTCAGGTACTTGGTGCGTGACGTACTTGGACGTCAGGTACACGCCGGCGCCAAGGCCCACGCCTACGCGGAAGGCCGTGGGCAAGTGGATGGCCTTGGCCTTGATGCTGAAGTACGCGGATGACCCGGCCATGGGCACGACCGCAATAAGCGAAGTGCCGATGACGACTTCCTGCGGCATGCTCGTGGCGGCGGTGAAGTACGCGGTCATGAGGATGCCGCCGCCCGTGCCGCAGAGACCGGCGATGAAGCCAGCGAGGCTGCCCGCGAGTGCGTAGTGGGCGTTCGCACGG
This sequence comes from Pythium diclinum, assembly GCA_023337495.1. Taxonomy (NCBI): domain Eukaryota; phylum Oomycota; class Peronosporomycetes; order Pythiales; family Pythiaceae; genus Pythium; species Pythium diclinum. Next base: position 31,636 of record JAADXB010000022.1, on the reverse strand, counting down.
AGGAAACCAGGCACGTCACGCGCTGCTCGGCTCCAATAGGAGTCTGCTTCAGCCGATGGAGACGGCTTCGCATTGAAGCGGTAGAGCTGCAGGTCGAGCGGGTGCGTGTTGCCGTCGAGCTTGGGCATGTACGGACTGTTTTTGAGCACCATGAGCGGCGCGCAGGCCAGCATTCCGGCGCCTACGACCAGCGAGAGCCGCTTGCTGCTCAGCCGCTGGGCCAATTGGACGCCGATGCGAGCACACAGGATGGACGGGATCGTGGTCAGCAGCGCCATTGGGAGGTTGCACGTGCCCAGCTTCAAGTGGTCGTAGGTGCCCAGCAGCACGCCCAGCACCACGGCGCCGTGTTGCGTGCCATTGATGGTCTGCTGCGTCATCGTGGAGATCTTGGCCAGCGCGGGGATCAGCACCAAGCCGCCGCCTGCGCCCGTCAGAGCAGAGATGGTGCCCGCCAGCGCCCCGACGGCCGCGCTTCGGCCGGTGGTGAGTCCGACGTCGGCCATGGACGGCTCTGGGCCGCGCCGCGACGAGGAGCAGAAGACGCGGCGCTGTGGCTGAGGAGTTGCCGTGCATGGAGAGAGGCGCGTGCGTCGACGCGCTGCCACTGATGCTCTGGAGACGGCGGACGAGCAGCGCATCGCGATTAGTGAAAGCGACGCTGAACGCGGATCCTGTTCTGTTCTGTGCTTGAACCAGGAAATGAGCTGCTCGCCGGTTCACTCGTTGAAGAAGCGGGTTCGATTAAGTTAACCGTTCAACTTTGCGCAATCCGCCGTCATCCATGATAACGCCACGCACCAGATCAATAGATGCTGTTTCCACGCGAGACTGTGTCGACATGCTGGGTGATCAGACGACTAGAGATGTCGGTTGTGTATCAACTGGTGATCGTCTATGGCTACAGGGTCGCTGGTACTCAGTATGACTGTGTTGGCTTACAGACCGCGTCGCATCATGATGATCGCGGCGCTGCCGAGCGTCGTGGCGAGCAGCCCACGCAGCATCTCCTCCGGCACTTCGCGAGTGATGTACTTGGATGTGACGAACACGCTGCCGCCCAGCACCACGCCCACGCGCACAGCCGTCGGCACGTGGAGCGACTTGGCCTTGAGGTTGTAGTAGGTCGACGACGCGGCCATGGGCACGATAGACAGCATCGACGTGCCGATGATCGCCTCTTGCGGCATGTCGCTGGCCGCCGTGAGGTACGCGTTCATGAGAATGGCGCCGCCCAGACCGAAGAGGCCGGAGATGAAGCCCGTGAAGCAGCCGGCGACCACGTACTTGGCGTTGACGCGCGCGAAGCCTGGGAGGTCGTCACGCACGCGGTCAACGTAGGCATGTGCCGGGTGCTCCTCGTCTGAGCTGTCGGCATTTTCAGCCAGATGTTGCGAGGATCGGAACCGCGTCACGTCGAGTGGGTCGATGTTGCCGTTGAACTTGGGAAAGTACTCGCTGTCCTTGAGCACCATGAGCGGCGCGATCGCGAGCATCGCCAGACCCACGACTAGCGAGAGCCGCTTGCTGCTCAGGCGGTGGGCGGCTTTGACGCCGAGACCAGCGAACACGAATGACGGCAACGTGCTCATCAGCGCCAGTGGTACGTTGCACGCGCCAGACTCGATGTGGTTGTAAGCGCCCAGCAGCACGCTGAAGGTCACGGCGGCCGACTGCGTGCCGTTGATGGTCTGCTGCGTCATGTTCGTGAGCTTGGCGAACGCGGGGATGAGCACGAGGCCGCCGCCCGCGCCTGTGAGTGCCGATATGACGCCAGCGAAGCTCCCCACGGCGGCGCTCGCGCCAAGCGAGAGCCCGTCAGGCAGCGGCGCCGCAGTCTTCGGAGGAGAAGCGGAGCAGAACACGCGACGGCGGACGGCAGCAGCGGCAGGAGTAGTAGTTGCCTGGTGGGGATACCTGATCGTCCTTCGAGCTACCGTCGCAGTCGTGGAGGCGGAGGCGGAGGCGGCGCGACGCACGCCCCGCAGCGTCAGAGGCGACAGCAGCATTGGTCCCTCGAGTCAACAGATTCCGTTCTGACTCAGTTTGCGTCACTCTGGTTTGACAAGCAAAGCGAGAAGGAATGACTCTCCAATCTCATTGGATGAAACTGAGGTGATAATTTTAAGCCAATTGAAATGTAGAATGCGACTGCTTCAACTGACGTCACACGCCATCGTCCTCTTTGAGCATCGAGTGAGTTGGTGCAGTGCAGTTGTCCTGTCGCAGTGGACATCAAGTGGGCAGGAAGCAGTCCAAGTGCTGTATCGGAGTGCGGCCGAGTGGATGGCTTTGCGTAGCCCGTTGGAGATGACCAATAGGAGTTCTGCTTTGACAGCAATTAGAAGTCGCCAAGTCAAATGCCAGACAAAGTTTGCAAGCCAACAGTACTCGTTCTTTCACAGGGATGACTTGAAAACTCGTTTATCAATGTGTGGATGCCGAACATCTACAGGCCGCGTCGCATCATGACGAGCGCCGCCGTGCTCAGCGTCGTCGCGAGGATCGTTCGCAGCACGTCCTCCGGCACTTCGTGGGTCACGTACTTGGACGTGAGGAACACGCCAGCGCCCAGTCCACCACCCACGCGCACGGCCGTTGGGATATGGATGGCCTTGGCCTTGATGTTGAAGTAGGTCGACGACGCCGCCGTCGGCACGATGGACAACAGCGACGTGCCGATGATGAACTCCTGCGGCATGTCGCTGGCCGCCGTGAGGTATGCGGTCATCAAGATGCCGCCGCCCAGACCGCACAAGCCGGAGATGAAGCCAGCGAAGCAGCCAGCGACCACGTACTTGGCGTTGACGCGCACGAAGCCAGGCACGTCGGCACGCACGCGGTCGATGTACGACAGCGAGCTGGGATCTTCCGCATGGGAGACTTCGGCCGAACGGTAGAGCTGCAGGTCCAGCGGGTCCACGTCGCCGCTGAACTTGGGGAAGTACGGGCTCTTCTTGAGCGCGATGAGCGGCGCGCAGAGCAGCATGGCCGAGCCCACGACCAGCGTGAGTCGCTTGCTGCTGAGACGCTGCGCCGTCTGCACGCCGTAGCGAGCGAGGATGACGGACGGGATGGTCACGACGGCAGCCAGCGGCACGTTGCAGGCGCCCGACTGCAGGTGGTTGAACGCGCCCAGCGACGCCGCCAGCGTCACGGCGCCGATGGATGTGCCGTTGATGGCCTGCTGCGTGAGCGTCGTGAACTTGGCCAGAGTCTACAGGTCGCATTGGAAGTCAGTACAATACACTATACGAAGGGACATAACTTATAGGACAACAGCCACACACGCACCGGGATGAGGATGATGCCACCACCGACGCCTGTGAGCGCCGACACGATGCCGGCGAAGCCTCCGGCCGCGAGTCCGACGCTCAGCGGCAGCTTGGCGGCGCTGTCGTCCGCGCGCTTGGGCGCCGAGCAGAAGACGCGCTGGCGGCCGCTGCGGAAGACTGGCTTGGCCGTGGAGGACAGCGCGTGGCGCGCGACGCGGGGCATCATGGTGGCCAGCAGGGTCTTCTTGTGTGCGGCAGACAGCGGGTCGCCAACTGACGTCAGGCGCTGCTGCTTTGACAACGGAAGCCCCTGACTCAGCAGCTTGTGACGCAAGCGCCGTGGTCGGAAAGGCTGCAAGAACCGACTTTTGACCGTGTCAGAACCAGAATATTACGGTAATTCTGAAGGACCGCACTTGGTGAATACGGCTAATACCGTGGGTCGTAATCCACGGATCACAACAGTGGCTTGTGACACTGCGGTTGAAAATGGCTCCTCGCGTCCAGCAGCTCATGGCGCATAGCGCGCTGCGCAGCCGCCTCTGCGCGTCCGCCGGCACCACGCGCTTCCGCTGCACGCTCAAGACGACAGCGGAGACGCTGAGCAGCACCAGCGCTGACGAATCCAAGCGGCCAGCAGCGTCGAACGGCTCCAAGAAAGGCAATCCGTGGCGCCATTTCCAGGCGTTCGACGGCATGGACGAGTACGTGGAGACCACGCTGCTCCACTACGACAACAACAGCAAGCGCGAAGACAACAGTAGTGGCCAAGACGAGGAGAACAAGGGCAAGGATACATAGAGAGCTCCCCTTTGTGTGTGTATTATACTACCGGTAACTATTAAACGAGCATCACGACGGGGTCGTCGCCGTCGCGCACAAACATGAGCTTGTTCTCGACCTCGAGCTGGACCAGCACCTTCTCCAGCTCGCGCTGCGTCACGCGCGGCCCGCTGCCCACACGCGTCTTATTCAACTGCGCCAGCAGCAGCGTCAGCGGGAAGCTCTGGTCGTCGCCGCCGTCGCCCTGCTCACTGAGCTCGCCCAGCACACGCGTCACGTGGTCGCTCAGGTCGTCGCCACTGCACAAACGCAACAAACACATCCGTCAGTCAGTCTCTTCTCCTAGACAGCACGATAATCATACACAGCGCACGAACCTCCAGGCGTCGCGCGATCGTTTCCGCGAGGGCGACTCGACGGACTTGAGCAGCATCTCCGTCTCCACGTCCTCCGACTCCTTGGCTGGGTCCTCCTCGTCCATGGCCATCGTCACCGTCGTCGGGTCCACGTCCGTGTTGGCCACCGCCGCACTCGGGTGGACCTCAGCCGTGTCGTGGTACAGCGCGAAGCTCATGAGCGCCATGGCCTTCTCGGCGTCACTCACTTCGATGCTCTTGCTCAGACGCGCCTTGGCGTGGGCCGACGCGAGACGGATGAGCGTCTCGAGCGAACGCGCCGTCACAGGCAGCGTGCGTGCCGTCTGCTGAGAGCGCAGCTCCGCGTAGCCCTCGGCGATGAGGTCGATGGCCTTGTCGGTGAGCACTGGCTGGAAACGCGTCTTGGCGTAGAAGATAAACTTCTTGAGGAAGTCGAGCGTCAGGATGCCGTGGCCGCTGGCCGCCGACGACGAGTAGCCGCCGTGGAGCAGCGGATCGTACTTCTGGAAGATGGACTGGTGGCCGTCCGCGTCGTTGCGCGCGTCGCTCAGCAGCGCCATCTGATCAGTCGAGCTGACCTCAAAGGACAGCGGCGTGCCTTCCTGGCCTGGCTTGGTGTAGCGGTGCATGCGCAGCACGTGGTCCGAGATGTTGCGGTCGGCGCCGCGATCGAGCTTGTCGAGCACCACGAACAGCAAGTCGAAACGCGACAGCAGCGAGTCCGGCAGGCCGATGTTCTCCTGGGGCTTCTTGTTCTTGTTGTACTGGCCGTAGACAGGGTTAGCGGCCGCCAGCACACTACACCGCGCGTTGAGCGTAGCATGGATGCCAGCCTTGGCGATGGTGACCGTCTGCTGCTCCATGACTTCGTGGATGGCCACACGATCGGCTTCGCTCATCTTGTCGAACTCATCGATACACACGATGCCGCGATCGGCCAGCACCATGGCACCGGCTTCCAGTCGGCGCTCCTTGGTCTCTGGGTCCATAGTGACGGCGGCCGTCAGACCGACGCCTGACGAACCACGACCCGTGGTGTTGACGGCGAGCGGCGCGATGGTGCGCACGAAGCGCAGCAGCTGCGACTTGGCTGTCGATGGATCGCCGACCATCAATATCTGTAGGAGTCAGAGCGAAAAAAACGTTAGCGTTTGTGGTGAGTAAGGATGAGCACATCCCTCCGCTTCCACGTACGTTGACGTCACCACGCAAGTGCGTGCCGTTGTCGAGGTTCTTCTCCACACCGCCCAGCAGTTGAAGCAGCAATGCCTGTGAACAGAACGAGTTAGAGAGTTGACCGACAAGCTGGTCGCACAGATTGCGTTGTCCGTACCTCTTTGATCTCTTTGTGGCCATAAATGGACGGTGCAATGGACCGCGAGAGGATGTCGAACGCGTCCTCGCGCTTGGCGAACTCACGCACGTTGAGAAGGTCCTCGGTCGTCATCACGATGCCGTTGACCTCCTTGCCCAGAAGCTGCACGTTGTTGGCGATGAGCACCGTGCGGAAGACCGCCGTGGCCTGCGCCGCCGTCTTGCCACTCAGAGGGCGGTAGATGCCGATGATGCGAACACGGTCGCCTGGCTTGCACTTGTCCACGATGTCGTTCTCCACGATGACGTCACACGAGCGCGGGAGCTGACCCAGCGGCGCCGTCTCGGGCGTCTCCTGCATGCTCAGCATCTGATAGTCCTTGTACTGGCACAGACCGAACTCCGTCTCGAGCAGGTTGCCGTTCTCGTCGCGCGTAGGGTACACACTGGACGTGGGCGCACCGTTGAGTGACGTGTGGTCGCGGTACTCGCGCGACATCATGGCGTTGGTCTCCTTACAGTAGTGGACCGAGCGCACGACCTTGGGCCGCACCGCTGAGCACTTGGTGATGATGCCGTGCACACACACGAGCTGACACAGATACGACGCCAGCAGTCCACGCGGCGTGACGTTGTGGTGGCCGAAGTCGCCCTCGAAGCCCACGTGGAACTGCATGTCCTTGGTGGACTCCTGCTCCTTGCTGCCGTAGAGACTGTCGTAGTTAAACACGAGCTGCTCGTCCACACAATCGCTTCGTCAGATCCCTACGAGCCTGCAGCTTCCTACAGTCAGTCGCGACAACACGCACCTCCTTGATGGCGGCCTCGAAGGGCGGCACAAACTCCATGGGCTGACGCAGCACGCGGTTCACGATGTTGTCCTGCGCGCCGGCGGTCTGGCCCGTGAACGTGCTGTCGTACTCGCGCAGGTCGTTCAGGTCCACGACCAGACGAGAGCCCTTCTGGTTCATCATCGTGCGGATCTTCTCGGCGTAATTCCCGAAGCCGTCCTGTTACATACATACATGCATCCCATCCATCCCACAGCGTCAGACATGAGCTCCTCATTTCGTCACTTGGGCGCCGCCTTTCTCGACGGTTTCCACGCGCACGCACCTCATTCTCAAGGAACTGCTGGAAGTAGTTCTTGTGGCGACGGAATGCGTCGTCCTGCGCGTCCTGCTGCAGCTCCATCGTCGCGTGCAAGTCGCGTCGCCTCCTAGTGTCCGTGCTGGTCGCGGCCGCCTCTTTTGCTGCTTGCCGCGCTTTTGGGCGGGCAGGGCCAAAGCCAAAAACCCACTTTGGGGCGATCTCAAAAACCCACGGGCAGGAATCCCATCGGCTGGTGATTTGAAAACGGACAAGATTCAAAATTTCTGAAATTTGGAAAATTTGGAATTCAAACACCCGCCGCCCAGTTCGCGCCTCTTCTTGTTGTTTTATTCGACACCACTCGAAACTGTTTAAAACATCTCTTCAAAAACCGTTTTGGTTAGAAATGGGTTCACTCGTTTCTTACTGCAGACAGCAGACTTGTGAAGAGGCGTGGAGGACGTGCCGCTTCACGAGCAGGTAGTTGTATGGGCGCTCGGCCTCCAGCGCGTCCTTCTCGCGCTGTAGGCGCGCGATCTCTTGCCGCAAATGCAGTCGCTCCTCGTCACTCACACGCGCCAGCCGCTCCAGATCCACATTGATCTCCACGAGCTCCTGCACTTCTGCGCGGTGGCGCTTCACAGTGCCGCAGATCCAGAGCACGAGCTTCGTACTCCCCCGTAGTGACTCAGGGATGTCTTCCAGTGGATTGCCATCGCAGCCAACGTCTTCTAGCTTAGCGCAGTCGCATAGCGTGTGTGGTAGAGCTGTGAGCTTGTTATGACGCACGTTCAGCACCCGTAGCTCCTGCAGGCGGCCGAGCTCGTCGGGTAGCGAGGTCAGCTCGTTGTACGCGACGTCGAGCACTTCAAGACGTTCGCAGTACTGCAGCTCGGCTGGGATCTCCTTGAGGCGGTTGTGGTGTAATTCGATCTTGCGTAGCTGGATGCATGTGGAGATCTGCTTGGGGATCGCCGAGATGCGGTTGTTGGACAGCAGCAGCTCGCGCAGAAGCACCAAGTTGCCGACCTCTGGCGGCAGATGCACGAGCTGGTTGCGCGACGCGTTGAGCACGAGAAGCGACTGGCTGAACTCCCACACGACCTCGTCGAGCGTCACCCAGTGCTTTTCCTGCAGATCCAGCACGCCGTTGGCGTCCGGACGCAGCGACTCGTCGAACAGATCGTCCATGACGTGCGTGTGTCGGTGAGAAGGCTGGTGAGCGGGCAGGCCTGTTGCGTTGAACGTAAAATTAGACAACACCGATCGGAAATGACACATCCATTTTCTCATAAAGTGCACAAAATGGCATTCTTGTCTCCTTTACCTTTTGTTCCATTCTACTCTTTCTCTGGCGTCTCCTCCTCATCTTCAACGTCAGCCGCTGGCGGCTCAACGTTGATGTCCACACGCACGCGATGCCAGGCGTTGTTCAGCACACCGCGCATGTTCCAGATCGGAGCGATCGTGTCTGGCTGCACATTGTACGAAGAATCCACGGCCTTGCACGAGATGTCGACGTTCTTCGTGCCGGGAGGAACCTCCACGTCCAGCTCCCACGGCGTCCACGCCCACGCACGGTTGTACTTCTGTCGACGGCCCGACTCGTGCAGCTGCGCAGGCGTCCACGTCTTGCCGCCATCCGCCGAGACGTCCACACGGATGATGTTGCGGCCTCCACCGCTCCACGCGTAGCCCTTGACGGTGATGATGGACGAGTCGGTCGCGTCTTCCACCGCGTGCACAGCTCCGTTCTTTGGCTCAGTGATCGCCGACTGCACCGGCAGCTCCTGGATCGACTCACCCGCAAACTTCCAGTAATCTTCACGCGTGTAGTCCACGTTCGGTGGGAATCCCTTGTAATCACGCTGCTGCCAGAAGCTAGGGCTTTCCTGTGCCGCCAGGACGATCTTGTGCACGAACTTGACATTACGCGCACCGACCGTGCCAGGTACGATCACGCGCAGTGGGTACCCGTGGTCTCGTGGGATGGGCTCACCGTTCATCTCAAACGCCAGAAGCACGTCCTTGCGTGGATCCAACGCAGTCCCGATGGGCACGGATGCGCCGTAGCAGTTGCCCTCCGTGTCCTTGTCCAGTCCTTCGAACTGCACGTGCTGGATGACGCAGTTGCAGTCGTCGCAGGCCTCGATGTTCTCAGCGATTTCGCACTCGTGGCAGTCGCGACTGTCTTCCTCCTTCACACCGACGCTGGCGAGCACGTCTGCCAGTTTGACGCCCGTCCAATTGGCGGTGGAGAGCGCCGTGGTGTCCCAGCTGAGTCCGTTGACCTGCTTCACGCCCGACATCTCGGCGCGGCGATTGCCTGCGCACTGGATCGTCGTGGCGATGGTGTGGTGCTTGAACTTTGTCTTCAAATCGTCCAGCGTGAACGAAACTTCTTTGCCCTTTTCCAGTCCCAGTCCTGCGATCTTGAGCTTGTAGTCATCGATGTTGACGTCCGGAACGGGCAAGTGGTTGCGCACGAAGAACAGTTCGTTCGGCGTAATGAACGACTCCATCAGCAGCTCTGGCGGCGGCTCAGCGTTGAAAGGCATGCTGGAGTTGATCTTCAGCGCTGGGTGGCGCGTCGGATCGCCGCTGTACGGACCGTCGCCGTAGCGCTCCTTGCGTAGCTTCTCAAGCGTCGCGACGTCCTCTTCTTTGAGGTTTCCGATACGCAGACCCTCCAGGATCTTGTGGACGTCTCCGTGGTTATGGGCAGCGTACAGCTGCCAGAACGGCTCGATGGACTTGCCTGCGGCCAGCAGGATCTTGGTGCCGCCAGGGTGCGAGATGATGAACTGTGTGATGTCGTAGACGCCGTGGCGATACACGACCCAGATGCCGTTCTTCTTCGCGCCCGTGTGCTCCTGCACTTCCTGCAGGGAATACGTCGGCAGCGTCTCGTCGCGCTCGCCTGGCACGCGTGTTGGCTCTGCGCTCTCTGGTTCAGCAGCGCTTTCGAGGAACGCCGTGGACGCCACAGCGACCAGCCCAGCGGCGGCGGCGGCGAAGAGTCCGCCGATCGTAGCCGCTGGTCGCGAGCGGCTCCATGACGAGGAGTGGCGGTCGTAGCGTGTTGCTGGAGTGGCGCATGGGGCGGCCACGCGCGTCGCCAGTGCCTGCTGCAGCGCCGGCGAGAGCACGCGGAGCTGGCGGCGCATGAGCTGCTGAAGCATTCTTGCCGCGAGAAAATCTGACGGTGGTGGGAAGCGGCGAATAGCACGATGGCCAATCACAGCGCTACCCAACGAGGGGTGCAACGGCGGAATGCGCAGCGTCGGATGGAGCCAGAATAGTGACGCCACCTGAATACAAGACCCTCTGGTTGAAGGTTGCGCAACATAAGCGACTTCGTCAACGGCCACGTCGTCACCCATGAAAGAGTGATGGTCGTATTCTGTCGCGTGCAGAATGATGGTGATGTGCCAACCGCCGTGGCCCGCAAAGCTGAGCAGCTCCGGCCCCGATTGGCTCCAAGCGCGTGGATCAGAATGGCGGCCTGACCACTGTGACGTGGTAATCAGTTGCGGCGCCTCAGGCTGTTGTCGCTCGCCTCCGTCTCCTGGATACCTCCGCATTCCCGGCACACCCATCCGTCCGTGGCTGCCTATTATTCATTCCCCATTATCCACGATGGCCGCCACGTCCCCCGCTACTCTCGCCTTCGTCGCCGGCGCCGCCGTCGCATCGGCCGCCGCGTACCTGCTCGGCCCGCAGCAGAAGCCTGCCGCCACCCCCGCCACTGTTGTCGTGAAGGAGAAGGCCGGCGAGAAGAAGTGGACGGCTGAAGAGCTCATCGCCCACCGCCGCTCCATCTTCCCGGACCAGTACGACAAGACCAAGACGGTGCCGCGCGAGGTGCTGGAGAAGATGCTCGCGGCCGCCAACTGGGCGCCGACGCACGCGCGCACCGAGCCGTGGCGATTCGTCGTCTTCGCGACGCCAGAGGGCAAGAAGAGCCTCGGTGAGCTGGAGGCTGGTCTGTACAAGAAGTTCGTGCCAGCGGACAAGTTCTTCCAGAAGAAGTACGACAAGAAGATCCAGAGCAAGACCGACTCGTCGTACGTCATCGCGATCTGCATGAAGCGCCAGGAGAGCGAGCGCCTGCCGGAGATCGAGGAGGTCTGCGCCGTGGCCTGCGCCGTGCAGAACATGCACCTCGTGGCCACGGCCCACAACGTGGGCGCCTACTGGAGCTCGGGCCCGCCGATCTTCTCGAACGAGATGAAGGAGTTTCTGGGCCTGGACGCCAAGGACAAGTGCATCGGTCTCTTCTACGTGGGCGTGCCAAAGGGCGACCACCCCAAGGGCGCGCGCAAGCCAATCGCCGACAAGGTCAAGTGGCTGTAAGCGTCACAGCGCGTTAGAATACAATTGATTTTCCTGGTGCGCTCGGCGTTTACCTGCGTTGCATGCATCAGATTCTACAGAAAGAAGCGCTGCGTTTTGCACACGACTCGTGGGGGACGCACACCTCTCGCTATGAAGCTCACTTTCATTGATTTTCTGTGTACTACTTCACACACCTCCATTCGAATATCAGGGGCATTTACTTGGAGCCGAACTCATGCTCCCACTCACGGAATCGCGCGAGCTGTTCGCGACTGACCGACTTGGAGACGTTGTTGAGAGCCTCCAGGAAGTCGCTCTTGGTCACGATGAGCTGTTGGCTCTCCAGCTCCGAGGAACTGCCACCTCCATCCATCATGCGCCGACTCAACTGACTCAGTACGTTCGGCGTGTACAACCGCTTGACAGGCATGCGCTTCGCGGTCTCGCACACGTTGGTGATGTCGTCGCCACTGTACCCCTTGGTCTTCGCCACGAGCTCATCCAGATCGATGTCATCGCTGAGATCCACGCGACGCAAGTTGAGCTGGAACAGCGCGCGCCGCGCGTCGTCTTCGGGCAGAGGGATGTACACGCGCTTGGTGAGACGGCGCCGCATGGCCTCGTCCAGCTCCCACGGCAGATTTGTGGCCGCCAGCAGCATCACGTGCGCATTGCTGTCACTTTCGCCCGACGGAACGCCGTTGATTTGGACCAGCAGCTCTGTCTTGACTCTATTTTGCAAACAACAGACTGTGAGTTGTCGTAAGTGGAAAGCGCATCATCCGGCCGAGGGAAACTCACCGTCGACTGGCTTCGTGTTCGTTTGCTGCGCCTCGCGCTGAGGCGATCGCGTCGATCTCGTCCATGAAGATGATCGCCGGTGCGTAGTATCGAGCCATCTCGAACAGAATGCGCACGAGCTTCTCCGAGTCTCCGCGATACTTGGAAGACAGTGTCGACGCCGACACGTTGAAGAACGTGAGCCCGCACTCGTTCGCGACAGCCTTCGCCAGCAGAGTCTTGCCTGTGCCAGGCGGGCCGAACATGAGAATACCACTGCAGTGCTTGAGAAGGCCATCCTGTACACAGCAATCCATGAGTCTCGCCGCACAAATCCCGTCAAGCGTCCACGGCAACGAACCTTGAAGAGATGAGGCGCGATCTGCGGTAACATCACGGCTTCTTGCAGAAGTTGCTTCGTGTGCTGGAGCCCCGCAATGTCTTCAAACCGCGTGGGCTCGCCACGATCCACGATCTCGCGTTCAATCGACTCGATGAGCTCCTGGTCGGCCCAGCCGCTCTCCTTTGCTATCTCCGAGTACTTTCGACGGCCTGCGATCATCTCTGAGTCGTTCGGAGACGCCGATGCCAGCGGCTCATCCATTTCGATCTTCTTTGGAGCCGAGCCGGTCGAGACGCGCTGCCTGCGCCGCGTGAGTCCCATTTCGGCGGTGCTTTTGTAGGATGTACCATAGCGCGCGACGACATTCTTGGAGACGTTCTCTTTGTCCTTGACGGACGTGCTCCGACTGGAAGTAGATGCCCGTCGGGAAGTAACTGAGCGAGTACTTGGTCTACAAGGCGTATTTCAGTACCAACACAATCCACAGTCTCCTTGAAGCACCATAAGCTGAAAACGCACCTAGCAGGTTCGGGTTTCTTCGCCCAGGCAGGCAGTCGCTTCTCCATCGAGAGACTGTCTGTTGACACCCGAGCTCTCGTCACGTGGCCTTGCTGGTCAACATCCATGGGCTCCGGTCCATTTGCCGCTCCTCGTTTCCAGCGCGATCCAAGCTTGTGAGTAGAAGCAGACGCTGCTGACGCCGGTGGATGCGCTGCTGTCTTCATAGGCACATCCCACGCCGCGGCGCGCTTCTCGCTTCGACTCTTCCGACGCTCCTGTACCTTTTCAGCGCATGCGCGCAGGTCGTGGAGTGTCTTCTGGTACTGAACCATAATAGCGTATTCATTCTGGAGCTCCTGCAAGAACTGTAATGTGGTGGTGAGCTAAACAGCGTGACGCCACGCATGGGATTCTCTGCTTCTCGTCCGTACCTGACGCACTGCTGGCGTCGCGAACGAGCACTGCTTCTTCACGTCCTGCAGCACAGCGTGGAACTCGGGCACGCCCGTTTCATACTCTCCCAGCAGACACAGCTCACGTGCACGGAGGAGGCGGTGGCGCAGCTCCGCTTGCCGCGCCGCTACACGCAGTTGCTGGTCCATTTGCCGTCTCTGAGATCGTCCGGCGCCTTTCGCGGAATGGGATTTGCCGCTTTCGAAATTTAAATCCGCTTCTTTCCCATTTGATTGGCTAAATATTATCCTAGTATTTTATTGGTCAAAATTTGCTAGTGAGGTTTTGACCTGCTGACGTAGCCTCGTCCTGAGGTTTTTCATCCCCGCACGGAGTAGCGAACACGCGTTGCATCACTGCGCCGGCGACGCGAGCAGCTCAATTGAAGGAATTGCGAGAATACCAGCAGAGAAACCTCAAGAAGAATGGCGCTGACGGAGCTGCAGATCGTGGCCGGAGTGATCTCGGCGCTCACAGTGGCGCTGCTGGCCATGGCCGTCAAGGTGTGGTGGCCCAAGAAGGTGGACGAGGAGGAGGCGTCGCTCGAGGACATGATCAACGGCTTCGACTTCGACCTGCCGGAGGAGGTGGAGCAGTACCGCAAGTTCCGCGAGGAGAACCCGGAGGACGTGGACGGCGCGTTCCAGGCGCTGTTCCGCCGCGCGATCTCGGATATCCCGCTGATCCGCAAGATCCAGTCGGAGAGCGCCGGCATCCAGCGCCTGAAGAAGAACGACATCCTGAAGGACGGCTCGTTCCTGAGCTACAAGATGGCCGAGGTGCGTTCTGAATATGAGCGATTGATGCGGATGGAGACGTGTGGTTCTGATTGTGATGGTGATTGCAGGAGCTCATCAACGAGGAGATCAACGACGTGCGTCGCGAGGCTGAAGAGCTCAAGCCAGGTATGTCGCGTCCTTTCTATCTAGGTATCAGGGAAGTCTGCTGAGTGTACTGACTCGCTTTGTTGTGTATCAGGCGAGGGCTGGCCAGACCGCATTTTCCCACAGGCCGTGCAGTTCATGAATCACATGCAGGAGCAGCAGATGATGGCGCAGCGCAAGGCGGCGGAGGCTCAGATGCAGGCCATGCAGCAGGCGCAGCAGATGCAGTCAGTGGAGGAGGGAGACGAGAGCACAGCGAACGACGAAGGCTTGCGACAGCGAAAGTAGAGAGATCTGTGCGTGTTAAGGTGATAGACGAGATGAAATCTAGTCTCGATGAGTGTCTGCGGCGTGTTCGGCGCCGTGAAGCAACGAGCGGATGAGTGCCATGTGTGTCTGTGTCTCTTGCTGCAGGTGAAGGACTGCTTCGCGCGACAGCGACTCCTCTGCGTGACCAGGCGTGGTACCACCATGACTGTGTGATGGGCTGTGGCGTCCAGGGTCAGCGTTTCGGTTGAGCTCTTGACGGATCGAGATCTTGTGGAGCTCCTGGGCGACCAATTGCTGCTGCTCGAGTTGCAGCTGATGTCGTCGGAAGCGCTGCTCGGGTGTGGCGAATGCCCACTGTGCGAAGTCCGTGGCCATGGCGATGTATCGCTGTTGGGTCTCAGACGCCGAGTCGCTCGTGCACCGAGACGTCGAGCCGTCGCGGTCCACAAACGAGCAGTCCTCTGTTCCATGGAGCGACGGAGAGACCTGGAGAATGGTGCGGTCAGCGAACACGACGCGCACGCGGCCGTCGTCGAACGCTCGGAAGCGGCCCAATTCATTCGACACGTCTTCCAGAACCTTCGTGGCGTCCACAGTCTTTGATGAAGGCGGAATATCCGTCTCTTCATCACGTCGTCGACTTGGGTGGAAAGTGGACGCAGCGTGGAAGAGCTCGGCAGCGTCCTGGAGAATCGCGGTTGTACGTTGGATGTTGTGACTCAGCGTCGTCAGCTCTAGCGGTAGCGTTTCGATGGTGAACTGCTGGGTGACGGCGCCGTCGGCATCAAAGGCGCGGAAGAAACCGCGCTCGCACTCGATGACCGATCCGTTGGAGGCTGTTGTCCGAATCTGCACACAAGGAAGGAACGAGTGTTAGATCGAATGAAGCCCATCCGTGAGGTTCGGTAGAACTTACCAACACTGATGGTGTCACGGCCGGGTCGTTTACAACCAGCAGCTCGACGCCGTCGTTGAGCTCCACGGCGACGAACCGGTCGAGCGACCGCGAGAGGCCTTTTACCCACCGCACGATGACGTCGACGCTGTTCACTTCGTTATGCGCGTCGTGTGAGGAGCTGTTGCCTGGCGAGTCATGAAACAGCGGGCGGAAGGTCGGTCGTGCGTCGACGGCGCCATTCCGAGGCAGCGTCACTGTCGACCGCGAGCCGTCGAGCTCCTGAACGCTGAAGCTGTCGCTGCGAGAGCCACGCGCGATGCGAGCACGCAGCAGAACTCCAACGGGGAATGCGAAACACGCAGGCGTGTACGCCACGGGGAAGCTCTGCCGCACCCACGTGCACAGCTCCTCGTTGCTCTCGTCGTCCTCGTTGCGTTTGATTTCGAGCAGGAACTGCACGTCAACCACTTTCCCACTCGCATGCAACGCCACGCGCGCCATCCCGTCCAGCGACTCCATCTCGAAGGCCTTCTCGCGGTCGTTCCACAAGCGCGCTGGCACGTAGCTCTCCAGTCGCGGCCAGCACGCCGTCGCTGGTGTCTGTCGGCGGCGCCTCCGTGAGTGGACGACTGCATCACCCACCGCACTGTGGACGTAAGGTAGGTTGGCGTGGGATTCTGCGTTAAGCGCACACCACGCGAAGCGATTGCGGAAGCGCATCGTCGCAGCGACCATCTCGCGATGCGCCGACAGAAGCGTCGGCGTCAAGTGCCGCGACAGTCGGCCGCTTGGTCCGGCGTACGTGTACGCGTGGCCGTTGGGCTCCAGCACAATCACGTGCGTTTCATGGCTGCGCACAGTGAAGCATCCGACGCTGGTGCTGTCGCGTAGCAGCACCAGGCGCTGCACATGGAGCTGCGGCGGCGTCTGGCTCATCCAGCTCTTGCCTTGATGCTCGGTGCTTCCCGCCTGCCGAATCAACAGACGTCGAACACAAAAGTATTCAACACGGAGTGTACACAATTTATGCGACTTACCGTACATGTCTTCCATTGAAGCTCAAGCTGATGGCATCACAAAGTCCGTGCATCATCACGACACGCGGACGGAGAGCTCCGGTGGCGCGATCTCCTCCACGCAGGCAGAGCACAAGAGAAGAGAAGACGAGTGCAAGAACTACTAGTAGAGCACCATGGCGAAGCTGTTCGTGAACGGAAAGATCTGGCAGTGGGGCGCGGCGCCGGCGCAGTGGATGCGCGTGGACGACGCAGGCAAGATCGTGCAGGTGGGTACGACTGCCGATGCCGCGCCGACGCCTGGGAGCAACCAGCAGGCAGAGGAGACAGTGGATCTGGGTGGCGCACTGGTGCTGCCGGGACTCCACGACTCGCACATGCACGCGTACTACATGGGCGAGAGCGCCGAGTTCCTCAACCTCTCGGGCTGCACTTCCTACGACGACTTCTACGCGCGGCTCCGCGCCTACGACGCCAAGTACCCAGAGAAGACGTGGATCGTGGGCTTTGGCTGGGAGCAGGACAAGCTGTCAGCGGATGCGCGGTACCCATCGCGTCACGACATCGACGCGGTGGTGAGAGACCGCCCCGTGATGCTGCACCGCGCGTGCTGGCACATTGCCGTGGTCAACACCAAGGCGCTGGAGATCGCGGGCGTGGACATCGCCAAGACGACCTCCCACGGACTGGCGTCTGGCACGATCGACGTGGATGAGCGTGGCGCCACGGGCATTCTGCGCGAGGCGGCAGTGGAGCTGGTGACCAAGCACACGAATGAGAAGTCGGATGGTGAGCGTTGCCTAAGGAGAAGGCGGTGATCGATCACCAGACCACCAAGCTAACTAGTCGTTTCTGATTGTCTGCAGCTATTCGCATCAAGTACCTTCGCTACGCGCTCCAAAAGTGTGTCAGCCAAGGCCTCACGGGTCAGTCGACATGCATTGCTAATGATGATGTGGGCGGAAGGAATAACTGACTAGGATTGCATGGGCTGACACAGGCATCCACACGAACGACGATGACGCGTGGCAGCTCTACACGCAGATCCAGAAGGAATCGGGTCTGCCGCTGCGCGTGTACTTGACGCCGCTGATCAACGAGCTCACGCACAACGCGTCGATCCCCAAGCCAGGATCCAAGGACGGCCTGCTGTCGTGCGACCGCATCAAGGTCTTCTCTGACGGCAGCCTTGGTGCCGAGACCGCGGCGCTTCGTCAGCCGTACCGTGGCACCAGCAACACGGGCATCCTCATGGACACGAACGAAGGGCTTATCAAGAAGGTCTCGGACGCGAACGCGGCTGGCTACCGCCTTGAGATCCATGCGATCGGTAAGTTGCTTACTGATCATGAGCCGGTATTGACCATTGGATGTGGCTGGCTAACTGTGCGAGGAACATGCAGGCGACCGTGCTGCTGAGCAGGTGCTGATGACACTGAAGGAGGCTGGCGTGCCACCAGAAACGCGTCCGATCATCACGCACTGCCAGATCTTGGGCGCGGACTTGATCCCCAAGATGAAGGAGCTGGGCGTGATCGGCAACATCCAGCCGTCGTTCACGATCACGGACGCGTCGTTCGCGCGCAAGCGTCTCCCTGAGTCCATGATCCCGTACTCGTACTGCTGGAAGACGATGATCGACAGTGGCATGGTGTGTGCGGGTGGTAGCGACGCGCCCATCGAGACGTGCAACCCGTTCCAGGGCATCTACGACGCCATCTACCGCTGCAAGCCGAGCGAGCCAGAGGAGGTCTACCTGCCAAATGAGCGCTTGACGTTTGAGCAGGCGCTCGAGATCTACACGAAGAACGGAGCGTACGCGGCTAAGGAGGAGCAGCACTTGGGCCAGTTGGCGCCTGGCTTCACTGCCGACTTCGTCGTGTTGAAGCGCGACGTCACGCAGGCGCACGAGGCGCTGCTGGACGCCGACCTGGTCAAGAGCGTCTGGGTGGGCGGCAACAAGACCTTCGAGTACGACGCGCAGAAGGCGGCGACTGCCGAGGCCACCGGCGACTTCAGCCAGAGCTCGCTGCCGGGAAAGAACGGCCAGATCCGCATCTGCCGCTGCTGCCGCCACACACCATTGTAGTGAGCGACGAGGTATCCATCCGATCCGTTTTGTTGGAGCTGCTGGAGATGCGGGTCGGGGTTGAAACATTGGCTCCATTTTGATTGGCTGTTAATTTTCCAATTAGATCTGATTGGTCAAAAAATGAATTGGCGCCAATTTGCCCGCCGCCAAGTGACCTCTTGGCGCTCATTTCGACTCCAACAGGAACCCTCAGACACGCAGACAGACATCATGAGCTTCGGAGATGCGTCGGGCACGGCGCCGCGCGTGAACAAGAAGACACTGAGCGCGTACATGGGCCGCACGGTCGCGCTGGTGGGCGCCGTCGAGAGCCACATGCCCACGGCGGTGGTGCTGCGCACTTCGGTACGGCAGCGCTAGCAGAAGGAACTCTGGAGCGTTGATAGCAATTCTGACAGCGGTGCTTTGTGTGTGTAGGACGGCGGCATGGTCAACATCAACCCAGTCCCAGGAAGCGACTACAGCAGCAAGTACGTCGAGGTCATCGGCCGCGTGATGGATGGCGAGACGGTGCAGGAGTTCAAGACGACGCTGTTCGGCGAGGACTTCGATCTCGACACCTATGACCAGTTCGTGCAGCTCGCGCAGGGCAAGTTCCGCCCATTATTCGACTAGACAAGTCTTTTCTTTGAGCGTGTATCAGTATATATGGACTTCCACTCGCGAACTGCGTCTATAGCTCCTGTGACGGCGTATCAAGCCCAGTGTCTTCCTCCGTTTTGTGTGGGGGCTCGTCCTGTGGATGGAGAAAGGCCTCACTGAGGGGGCGTGGAATTGCAGGGAGCTGCACGCCGTCGACATGCTTCTGGACGAGATGTGTGTGGTAGAACGGCGTGAAGATGCACTTGTAGAGGTGGAAGTGGCGATAGTACGAGTGCGCCACGAAGTCCACGATGATGGCCACATCCGCCGGAGAGAAGATCCGCACGCTGATGGTTACACGTTTGTTATAGTAGAGGCACACACACAGGAACATTAGAAGCATGCGCACGTACCTCTTGGGGGAGCGATCCACGCTGTGCGCGAGCAAGAGCGACTGGAAGTGGCGGTAGCTGGAGTCGATGGACGTCGTGCTCTCGCGGTCGAAGTCAGTTTCCATGAGCGTGTGTAGGATGCCGAGGAGCACGGATGTTTGGTCGGCACGGAAATGCTGCTGGCGAGCAAACGTGCGAGCGGCGGTTAAGGATACAGGCAGTGATTCGCATAGTCCATTGGTCTCATCTAGTGACGGGGGCGAGGAAAGGATATGAGTAGCTGAAGAGATGGCAGCTCAGCAGGTAGGTCTGGCGCTGGTCGTCTCCGTCGAGCTTGAAGATCTGTGCCAGCTCACTGTCCATACACGCATCGTTAGTGTAGGCCGCGCTGGTGTCGTGCGTGCGTTCATGAGCCCCGCACCTCTTGCACTCGTCGACCGAGTGCCGTTGGGCGAGCAGCGCCAGTTGCTCCTGGCTCACGAACTTCCACGTGATCGCATCCGCCTACGCCACAGCCACCACGTCAGTCATGCCACAGACACGTGCCCAGCCTACCCGCTGTCTTCTTGACGCACCATTTTCCTTCGCTTGCTCTGATTGCCCCTTCACGTTGAAGAGGCATTTCAGCCTGGCTCGGCTCGGCTCGGCTCGGCTCGGCTCGGCTTGGCGTGTCCCACTTTGTCACATCCGCTCGACTCGGCTCGCGAATTTCGAATCCGGGCCCAAACCCATTTTCAGCCGCACACTTCCCCTTCTTTTTCATTCATCATCCACTGCCAACCCGACCCGACCCGCCCGACCCGGCCCAGACCCGCCCGTGTGCCTGCCGCTCGTTTGAGCGGCCCGTCTGGACCCGCTGTGGCTTTGGTGCTTGGAGAGTGCCCTGCTGCTCTGCGTCATCGCCTGTGCCGGTGACGAGGAGCTTCGCCACACATCCATCCCCACACACAGTCTGCCTGCAGCCTGGGCCTTCTCCTCACAACACCCACTCCGACACCAACACCACACTTCGACCCGACCGACTCCATGCTGCGCAACGCCGTCTCCGTGTCGCTGCGTCTGCGCCCGCGCGCCGCCGCGTCGCTGCTGCGCTTCCACGGCGCCGCCAGCTTCTCGTCGCTGCCCGACGGCGTCGAGGAGCTCGCCATGCCGGCGCTGTCGCCCACCATGACGGTCGGCACCATCTCCTCGTGGCTCAAGAGCGAGGGCGACGAGCTCAAGGCCGGCGACGTGCTGTGCCAGATCGAGACCGACAAGGCCGTGGTCGACTACGAGATGCAGGACGACGCCGTGCTCGCCAAGATCATGCTGCCCACCGGCTCGGCCGATGTGCCTGTGGGCGCCACGCTCGCGTTCACGGTCGAAGACCGCGAGACCTACGACGCGCTGCTCGCCAGCGGCGCGCTCGCGAAGCTGCAGAGCGGCGCCAGCGCTGTCGCTGAGGCTGCTGAGGCTGCGGCTCCGGCCGTTGCGGAGCCTGTGGCTGCGGCGTCGCCAACGAAGGAAGAGGCCTCGCACGGCCGCCAGCCCTCCATCAAGTTCCTGGGCAAGCGCTCGCTGCTGCCAGAGCGTGCTGCGGAGTCCGCGTCAGTGGCGCCAGCGGCGTCCGTCGCTGCCCCTGCTCCTGCCGCGGCGGCGGCTCCTGCGGCGGCCCCAGCGGCGCCAAGCAGCGGCGCATTCACGGACATTGCGCTGTCCAACATGCGAAAGATCATCGCCAAGCGCCTGACGGCGTCCAAGGTCACGGTGCCGCACCACTACGCGAGCATTGACTGCGAGATCGACAGCATCATGAAGCTGCGCGCGCAGCTCAAGGGCAAGCACGCCGTCAAGGTCTCGCTCAACGACTTCATCCTCAAGGCCGTGGCGCTGGCGCTGCGCGACGTGCCAGAGGCCAACTGCTACTTCGACGTGGCCACCAGCGCCGTGAAGCCCAACGCCTCGGTGGACATCTCCGTGGCCGTGGCCACTGCCGCTGGTCTCATCACGCCCATCGTGCCAAAGGTGGACGCGCTGGGCCTCAGCAGCGTCAACGCCAAGTTCATGGAGCTCGTCGGACGCGCGCGCGAGAACAAGCTCAAGCCAGAGGAGTTCCAGGGCGGCTCGTTCACCGTGTCCAACCTCGGCGGCTTCGGCATCGACAACTTCACGGCCGTGATCAACCCGCCGCAGGCGTGTATCATGGCGATCGGCCGCGGCCGAAAGGAGATCCTGCCGCCAGTGGACCTGTCGGTCTCGGACGAGCCGCGTCTGGCGACGCTGCTCAACGTGACGCTGTCGGCCGACCGCCGCGTGGTGGACAACGTCGTCGCAGGCCAGTTCCTGCAGGTGTTCAAGCGATACATGGAGAACCCAGAGCTCCTAGCACTGTAAGCGCACTCGTCGCCAATCGCCTCCCACTACACAGGGCGTCCCTTTCTGAAAAACAGTATAAAGCGCTTCAAGTGAGCCTTCCTATTATCCCACAACGTCGCCTGTGCCACACTTCAACCACTGTCGTTCATGTTGTGCAGGGAAGTGATCCGCGAAGCAAAATCTGGAGGGCCAAGCCAAGAATAGAAAGCGGAGGAGTGAATGACGTCGACGTACCAGCCTTCAACTGGATCGGGACGGTCCCAGCTTCCGTCCAGAGCACGCGTCCATCGAGCCTGGTTCTTGTCTGGGACCATCTCTGTCCTAGGACTGCCATCGTCATTCCTCGCAGCCTCAGCCACTGTGAAAGTCCTCGCAACCACCAGCGACCACCGTGTCTGTGGTCTCTGCCACCCACGATGGCGTCGATCCAGCGCGACACGAACCCTGAGGAGCTCTTCGAAGTGCTCGAGCGTCTGGGTGAAGGCTCCTACGGCAAGGTGTACAAGGCTCTCCACCGCACGAGCGCCGACTTGGTCGCACTCAAGATCGTCCCGGCGGAGGGCGACGACGACGCCGAGCTCAACGACCTCACGAAGGAGATCCGCATCCTGGAGAGCTGCCAGAGCCCGCACGTGGTCCAGTACTACGGAGGCTTCCTGTACGATGCGCACTTGTGGATTGCCATGGAGTTCTGCGCCGCTGGCTCCATCGCCGATCTCATTTCCCTACGGCGCCGCTGTTTGAACGAGTCCCAGATCGCCGCCGTATGTGCGAACGTCGTCAAAGGCCTCGAGTATCTGCACACGAACCGCAACATCCACCGCGACATCAAGGCCGGCAACATCCTGCTCTCGGCGTCCGGACTGGCCAAGCTCGCGGACTTCGGTGTCTCTGCGCAGCTCACCAACACGATCAACAAGCGCAAGACGGTGATCGGCACGCCGTTCTGGATGGCACCGGAGGTCATCCAGGAGTCGCAGTACGACTGGAAGGCCGACATTTGGTCGCTGGGCATCACGGCCATCGAAATGGCCGAGGGCGAGCCGCCGCTGTCCAAGATGCACCCCATGCGCGCGATCTTCATGATCCCCAACCGTCCATCGCCGACGCTGCAGGACCAGGCAGCCTTCTCATCCGAGTTCAACGACTTTCTGAGCGTGTGTCTGCAGAAGGATGCGCAGCAGCGACCTGACGCCAGTGAGCTGCTGCGTCACGAGTTCATCCGCAAGCACGTGGAGCGACTGGAAGCCAGTCCGACGAGTGGGTTGCCCATTCTGCAAGAGCTCGTGGACGAATGCGCGGAGCTGATGCAGGAGGCACGCGACGTGAATCTCCAGGACGAGTGCGACTTCCGCAGCACGCTCACGGGCCGTGCGGACGGCTCGCTGTCTCTTGCGGATGTGAGCACGATGCTCAAGCGCGGTGGTGCTCCCTTCGGCTTCAACAGCATGGCGTCCACGGCAACGATGGCTAGTCGTAGCTCAACGATGGTTCGCAGCCCAGACGGCAACGATGATACCGACCAGGGATATGGTTGGTCGGATACCATGAGACCAGGTGGTCACGTGGGTGATGGCAGCGGCACGATGGTGCCCAGCAGACCACCGCCGGCACCTTGTCGCGGTCTGAATCTGGACATTGGCGACTCGGACACGCTGGTCGTCAACAAGGCGTCCGGTCTTTCCAGTCCGGACCCGACTCGCGACAGTGACGGCTCCAGTGGCGGCACAGGCACAGCCGAGCCGGCGTTCATGAAGTATTTCCGTGCTCACCAGCAGGAAAAGCCCACCGTCGGCAGTGACGACGCCGACTTCTCGGCCAAGTCGGCCACGATCCGACCTGTGGCGGCTGTGGACCAGATCCGGCAGCTCCACCAGCGACTCAAGGCTCTCGACGACCAGTACGAATACGACAAGCAAGCACTCACGAAGCGTTACGAGGCCGACCGCGCGCGGCTGGAGCAGCAGCTCGAGGACTTGGCCTGCATTTGAGAATTCTCGCTTCATTATTTAATCACATAATACAATCCATGCTGCACTCGACGCACTCACGCGTCCAGCGTCATGACGTTCGCGCCACCGACGACGTCGAACTGGGCGATGTCGGCGTGGCCGTCGAACAGCGCGTCGCCCGTGAGTCCGCCCAGCCCGCCGCTCTTGCCGCCGCCGTAGTCGCTCTGCTTGTTGGCCAGCTTGACCTTGCACTGCAGCAGCTTGAACAGCGACTCGAACATGTCGCGTTGCGCGTTGTGCTCCGTCGTGTTGGTCTTGAGCGTCTTCTGCTGCTTGCGCAGTTCCTTCGTGAGGCTTTCCTGCTGCGCGACCTTGGTCTTGTACAGCTCTTGGAACGACTTGATGTCGCGCAATAGGCGCGTGTTGCCTTTCTCAAACTCCATTTCTTGCTGCACTTTCTCGATTTTGCCCTTTTCGATCTCCATAAAGCAGTGGAGCAAGTGGTACTGGCTCTCTTCACGGACGCAGTCTTCTTGGAACGCGTGGCACTCCTGCTCCAGCTTGATGCGCTCGGTCTCGAGCCCGACAGCCGTGTTGTCGTACTGGGCCTTCTTCTCCAAGTACGTTTGCTCCATCTCCTGGTACCGCTGTCGGACCGCGCGTAGCTCCTTGATCTGAGGAGCTAGCTGGTTCTTGCGCTCCTTGAGTGTCTGGTTGATGTCCGTTACGATCCGTGAGATCTCTTCAAGTGTCTCTCCCTTGAGCTTGTTCACCTGCGCGTTCATCTCCGAGACGTGGTCCAGCTTGTCCTGCGTGTCGAGGAACCCACTCACGCCCTTTTTGGCCTCCAAGTCCTTCAGGAACCCGTCCAAATCCGACAGCTTGCTCTTCAGCAGTTGCTCTGTACGGTGCAGTACGACACTCTCAGCCGTGATGGCCGCCAACTCGCCCTTGACCTTTTTGTACTGGATCGTCTTGTTGCGCACCGTGTTGGCGTACTGTCCGAACTCCTTCTTGCCCATGAACTTTGGCCCTGCGAGCTGCGCCATCTTGGCCTCCAGCTCTTCGATCTGCTTCTGCAGCTTGGCCTTCTCGCTGCGCACAGCGTCCAGTTCGTCTTCCTTGTCCGCGAGTTTCTTGGCCTGGACGTTCGCATGCTGGCGGAAGATCGCCAGCTTATCGTCGCCGCCCCCTTGCTTCTGCGAGGCTTCGGCCACTTGCGCCTGGAACTGCTGGATCGACCGCTTGAGACTCGTGATCTCGTCCTCCATGTCTGCGATATCCGCCTCCGTCTTTGGCGGCTCGCTCAACGCACGCTCAAGCCGCTGCAGGTTCTCCTGCTGAGTCTTGAACTCGGCGGGGAACTTGGCTTGGAGAATGTCGCGGTTGCGGTCCACTTGGGTCCGCAGGTGCTCGAAGAGCTGCTCGGGCGGCGTGTCGTGGCTCAGCGACGCGCGCAGATCCATGAGCCGCTGCTCGCACTCGCGCGAGCGCTTGTCCACGAGCGACAGCGCCATCATCTGGTCGCGCTTGCGCTCCGACAGCTTGGCTTGCTCCTCCTGCTCTTTGCGCAGTGCGCTCGTGGCCTCCAGGATCTCCTTGAAGCCGCTCTCGCTCGCCGTCTTCTTCTTCAGGTTGGAGATCTTTTCCTGCAACTGGTGCGACTCTTCCTCCAGCTGCGTGATCTCCTTTCTCAACTCGCCTGGCCGCGTCTTGGAGTTGCGGAGCTGGTCCACTTCCTTGTGGATGCCCTTGAACTGCTCCTGGAGCTGCTTGTAGTGCTCGTGCATTCCGTTGAGCGATTCGTTGCCGAAAAACTCTTGCGGCACGTTGAGCGGCGCGAGGAAGCGGCCCAGGTACGCGCGCTTCTTGTGGCCGCCCAGGCTCTTGAGCGCCCAGTGGAGGATCGGGTACAGCACCTGCCGGTCGCCGTGGATCAAAGCGTCCTTGAAGCTGTCGACGTCGCGTGGCAGTGGGAACTTGAGAAGCTGGAGGAACTCCAAGTACCGATAGGCTCGCGCCTCGTCCGGCTCGTTGCGCAAGTCCACATTGTGCTTGCTATCGATTTCCGTAAACACTTCGTTGAGGATCTGCAGCAGCTCGAAGTTGGACTTTTCATCGAACGCCACGAGCGTGAGCCCGAGGCGGAAGGGCTCCTTGTTGAGCTGCTCGACGATGAGCTGGAGCTCACTCATGGCTGATCACTGGATCGGACGTTGAGAAGAATGTGGTGTGAAGATCTGCAGGAGGAAGAGAGCAGGGGATACTTCGAAGTACGAGCTATGAACGAGCGCGGTCGCCAAGCGACGCGACTGTTCAAGATCCACTCGCGCGACTGACGGAAGAGCAAGTCTGATGTGGCACACATGATCTATACTGTACACGACCTGCAATCCACTTACTACTTGCGGCGAGGGCGGACAGCGGAGGCTTTCTCCTCCTCTTGGTCCGCGCTCGAGTGCTTCTAGATCTAAACGACGATTTCGCGGGTGAAAAAATAAACGACGGGCACACTACGACGCGCTGATGCCCTCCCTGTGGTCAACAAGCACAAACGGAGCGTTAGAAATGGTGAGCAAGTGCCACAGCACAACACAAAATGAGACGACGTACTTTCGGAACGCCTCGGCGATGCGGAACGAGTCGAACGTGCAGTGGATGCTGATGATGGCCCCGCCCGACATGTTGACGATGTCACACGACTCCTCCGTCACGGTCTGGCTGTTGCGCAGGATACGATACGTGGTCGACGTCATCACCACGGCCGTCTCCTCGTCCTCGTCCACCACGATCCGCAGCACACGGCCGCTGCTACGCTCGATGGTCTCGTCGCGGATCTTCCAGAAGTCGCACAGCCGCTTGTAGCCGTGGAACTCGCCCCAGTACGGCACGCAGTCGGGTAGGTTGGAGCTCAGCACGCACGACTCGGCCACGGGCTCGATCTTCTCCTCCATCCAGAACGAAGCAGGCGCGTCCATCGGCGTGTTGAAGCGCAGACTTGGTCCGAACAAGTTCTTGTAGTAGTCGACCACGAGCTCCTTGAGCTGCTGCTTGCTCCACGACTTGCCGCCGTTCGCCAGCATCTTGGCGACGGCCGCCGCGCTCTCGTCGCCCACGAGCGACAGTCGCTTCTGCGGCACTTGAGGCGTCAGCAGCGACACACACGTGACGATCTCGCTCAGCCACACGAGACGCGTGTCGATCGAGTCCACCACGACCATGAACGCGCCGTGGCCCTGCGTGTTGATCTGGAAGCCGTACACGGAGTGCTGGCCGTTAGCCGAGACCGGGATGCCCTCGGTCACACTCACAGGGCGTGCTGTGCCGCGCAAGAACGTCCGGTCCTTGGCGTGGCTCTCGCTCACGTAGTAGCTGAGAAGACCGTCATGGCGGTCGAGCACGAAATAGTAACGCTCCCACAGATTCCGCTGGCCGGTCTCCGGGAACTTGCTCTTGTACAGATAGCCAGACGTCACCGTGTTCTGCGGCTTGTCACCCTGAAGCTTGGCTGGCACGTCCTGCACGAAGACTCCACCATCACGATGCACAAGCTTGGAGACGTCTTCACCCTTGGCCATGTCCACGACCAGCACGTCGGCCTGTGTTGCCTGGCCCACATTAGGAGGAACGTACGGCTCGTTGGCGATCGCGAGCATCTTCTTGTCGCCCTTTTCGTGGCCAGTGCTGACAAACGACTTGCGAAGGCGCTTCAGCACACTGTTCCAGCCGAAGGAGCCACGCTGCGATGGCTGGTTGGATTGGTCCAAATCACTGCTGCGCGGCGACTTCTCTGGTGGCTTGATGACAGACCCCAGGCGCATCGACCCACGGAACACAGGAGTCTGGAGCATTTGCTTGATGTAGTGGGTCGACTTCTTGCCGGACTCAGGCTCAGCAGACTCGCTCTCACGAGAAGACGCTGGCGAAGCAGCTGCAGCCGAGGCAGGGATCTGGTCAGGAGTGAGCTTCTCGCTGTTGCGCTGGGAAGACGAGCGGACCGACTTTCTAGAGCTGAGGCGGCGGATCGTGGACATACGCTCCGCAACTTCAGGCTGCGCCTGCTCTGGTGCTGGTGGGGAGGCAGTCGCAGCGGCTTGCTCTTCAACAGGCGATGGGAGGGCACTTTCTTCCGGTGAAGACGGCAATGTGGAAGGTGCAGCCGACGGGGCTGGAGATGGTGCAGACACCGCCTCCGGCTCCGGGGACACTGGCTGAGGAGACGAAATCGACGACTGTCGGTCCAGCTTCGGGGAGCTGCTGCTGCGACGACTGTAGCGTGGTGAGCCCCACGGTGGACATCTCTTGCACATGCGCTGAAGAGTAATGTTGTTCTGAGTAGGAGACTTGGTCGTGAGCACCTCGTCGATCACGTCCTTTAGAAGTCCAGCGTAGATTTTCAGCGACGGGATGTCCTCGTCGGCACGAACAATGAGCTGCGGCAGCGACGACGCGCCGTCGACTTCATCGAACAGGTCGAGCGTGAGCCAGTTGTCGCGCGACCGCGTGCAGTCGGCGTCCTTAATGATGAACGCAATGGCCGGCACGATGTGGATGAGCAACATGTCAAACGAAGGGCGGCGCTCCAGCGCCAGCAGGTAACGCTGCATCAGACCGCCCTTGTGGAGCTCCTGATCCAAGTCGGCGTTGTTGAGGTGGACGAGCGCGTGGAGGTGCTTGGAGAGAGCGATCTCCACGGACGACGGCAGGCTCGTGTTGAGGAACGTACAGAAACGTTCAGCCGTAGAAGTGGCCACGTTGAGAATGTTCGACCACAGCGATTCAGCGCGAGTCAACGATCGCAGGTTGTACATGGAGGCATCCAATCCCGACTGACGTGGCGAGCCAGGGTAGGAGTCTGAGTACGGGTTCGAGTTCACCGGCGACATCTCAGCGCCGCCTGACACGGAGTCCTCGTCAGAGGAAGCCAGCTCAGCACCGTGCTTTTTGAAGAGCAACAGCATTTCGGTGGCGACTTGCACGTTGAGGCAACCGGAGACCTCTTGAACCTTCTTCGACTGGATTTCCTGGAGCTCGAACAGCGCGTTCTCGAAGATATCTTGCACGATCGACGGCCACTTGCCCAGTTCCTCGAGGAACATAAACTGCAAAAAGTTGTGGTAGCCGTGGGTCATCGATTCAAAGCCACGGATCGTGCCAAACTGGTCACGGACGAAGTACTTGGACAGATACACACCACCTTCGCGGCGACAGAACGCGCCGAGGCGGTCGGCTTGGTTGGCCTGGAGCATGTCGACCACCAGGTGCGATGCGTTCTCGACGGCCGCAGTGTTCAGCGAATCTTCGGCCTTCAGTCGTGTGGCCTTCGCGAGCAGCGGCACGACGATCTCCATGGCGTCGTTGCGGCCCGTGATCGGGTGCACACTCTCGTACGACTGCAGGATGAGCGTGAGCATGTACTTGATGGTGTTCGAGTAGAGATGCGGCATCACGCGCGGCAAGAAGACTCGCAGCACGTTGGAGACGTAGCCGTCTTCCAGACAGAAGCCGTCGTGGAGCCGCACGAGTGCCTTGCTGAAGAACAGCAGCTGCATCTCGTCCAGCGGCGCCTGGTTGTCGAAGATCGAGTAGAGCAGCTCCCACTTTTGCAGGTCGGCGTCTTCTTGGCAACCGAAGACCGTGTTTGCAGACGCCGAGCCGGACGACGAGTCGGACGAGAACGACTCGTACAGGTCGTCCTCGCCCGTGTACAGCTTCATGATGATCTCGGAGCAAATGAAGTAGTTCTTGTAGAAGCCGTACTCTTCGTGGGGCTCGCCAGTGAACACGGGCGGCTTGACGAACTCCTTGAGCACGGCCTCCACAGTCTCCGACTGCAGCAGCCAGAGACGCACGTCCGAGTCGGCGTCATCCAGCACTTCGAGGATCGGGTCGATGGCCATGTCCAGGAACGCCTCCAGCGTGAGCTTCTTCTGCTGGAAGCCGCCCAGCGGGTCGTCGTTGTACGACGTGAGCGACCGCCGCCGGTACAGATCCGCATCGTCCAGGAACTTGGACAGGCTGCCAGCGCGGCCGCCGCGGTTCGTCACGACCTCCATGTCGTTGACGGGGTACGTCATCGTGAGCGGCACGCTGGGCAGCGACCGCGACTCGCCGCTCTTGTCCAGCGGCTCGTGCTCCGCCATGTCGTCCTCCTCCTCCGAGTCCGAGTCGCCGTCCGAGTCCAGATCCAAGTCCAGATCGGCGGCGTTGGGCGAGTTGAAGTCTTCCGTGTGGACGTCGATGCGCAGCTCGAGGCCGCTGAAGTCCTCCGTCTGCATCTCCGCTTGCTCCTTCTCCGTGAGCTCCTCTGCGGGGGAGGACTCGCTCGCCTCAGTCGGACTCGGATCCAGAATGCTGCCGGCGCTCAGCTCCACTGCGCTTTCCACCGCCGCCGCGGCCACGACAGTCGCCTCTTCCGTTTCCAGCAGCACGCTCACCGTCGCGATCTCCACCACCACCGCCGCCTCCGCTATCGCAGACTGCTCCTCCGCCGCCTCAACCGCTTGTGCTGCTGGTGGAGGAGGAGCTTCCTCTGGGGCCGTCGCTTCGCTGGCTGTGTTCGCGCTCTCCTCTTCCTCCGCTTCCTCCTCCTCCTCCTCTTCCTGCTCCTCTTTCTTCGCTTCGGTCGACTCCGCTGGCGCACTGGCCGCCTGCTCTGCGTGTTCCTCGTCGTCGTCTTCGTCGTCCTCCTCCTTCTCCGTCTCCGCGCTGTCGCTTCCGCTGCCGACGTCACTTGACTCCTCCATATCCGCCGCGTCCGCCGCGTGGCCGCTCTCCGCCGCGTTGTTGTCGTGCTTGTCGCTGCTGCTGCTGCTGCTGTGGTGGGCGTTATTGTTCTCCCCCTCCTCTGCGTCCTCCTCCTCCGCCTCCCCTTCCTCCTCCTCTGCGTCCTCCTGCTCTGGCGTCGCCTCCGCCGCCGTCTTGGTCTTGGCCGTCGCGACGCCTACGCTGGCGAGCGTCTTCTCGCGCGGCGACAGCGACAGCGTGGGCGCCATCTTGACGTCGACCTCCGCCGCGCTCATGGCCGCCGTTTGGTTGTTCTCCTCCATGGCCCAGGGACTCCCTGAGAGACCGTCGTTGGGGCGATGGCTCCCTCCTCGCTTGTGTTACACAGCACGCGCGACTTTCTTCGGGTGACGTCCCGCGGCCGCAAGGGTAAGGGAAGGGTACAGCGGCGCAGGGTCACTACAGCAGCAAAACCCATGAACCTGTAATATAGCATACACAAGTGACATCAGTTACAGTCTGGAGAGGCCTCCACTCGATCATAGCCTCTGCTATCTAATACTTTCCTCATTTCTCAAACCACCGTGTTAGTTGTGCTGTATCATCGAGGGAGGGAGGCCGCGCAGCCGCGCTGTCAACAGCAAATGTATAGGCAGGGAGAGAGCACCTCAGCGCCTCTGGATTGGCTAAAAAGCGGAGGGAGAGCCAGCTGGTCGCCAGTCTAACCCTACCCGCGAAAAGGCGGAAATGATCAAAGAGGGCAAAAGCAAGCGCAAAAGAGGGTGGGGTATTTGGGAAAGATAATCAGCTTAGGCTAGCTGAAAAATGATTTTTCCAAAACTTTGCTTTCACATCGACTACTGCTGTATTTTACAATTAATGAGACTAAACAGATCTTGTTTAGCATGGCTTTTTGGGGATTTTGCATCAACGACGCCGGCGCACGCTTCGCCATCGTCACCTTGACTTCAAGAGAGTAAATGAAAATCGGTATATTCCCTATCAGCCGCGAATTTCAGCAGGTACGAGTACACTTGGTTAACAAGCAATCATTAAGTCATTATCATCGCCGCGTAAGCGCGCGTGTGTTGGTGTGGTCGGGACAGGCTGCGGTGTTGATACGACGTTATACGAAGCAAATCTCTGGCGGGCAAATCGTGTACAAAAGTGTTGGTCGGCGGCATGTGTGCGCGTGTGTTGGTGTGGTCGGGAC
>JAADXB010000021.1:0-39686 GCA_023337495.1 Pythium diclinum | reverse complement strand
GTACCTGCACTTCAAAGAGGTACAGCTGACGCGGCTCAATGAAATCGACGGCCTAAGTGTCAAACGATCTCTGACGGACTTGACGTCGCTGAGTCCTACTACGTCAACGGATCCTTCGGGCTGCACGAGCCTCAAGCGGTTGGTCATCGAAAGCGAGTTTAAACACTTTGCGCGTCTCGGGGCCGCTGTGCGCTACCCGTCTTCGATAGAAGAGATCGATGTTTGGTTCAACGCCGTAGATTTGGACGCGCTGGCAGCGTGGCTGGCGTTCGGTTTCTTCCACTGCGACTCCCCGTCACGGGTGACAAAGCTATCCCTACGGATGTGGCAAGGGCGTGAGAATCTCATGGCGTTCACCTGGTGTTCCCCACGCTTTAGTGAGATCTTCATGCGCGTGCTAAGTCGGGTAGTCTCGCCAGAAGACTTGGCTCCGCTCAACCCGAACACCCTTCGCACTGGTAAGCGAAAGCGTGGTGGTGTGCCCGTTGAGTCGGCTATCGACGAGCTGCCACTGCCGCAAGACAAGCGAGTATTCGTCACGGTCGCCACAAAGACAAAGTCTCGCGCTCAGCCGTCCAGAAGCAGCCCTGTGGTTGCGATTTTGATGGATGATACCGAGGAAGAGCCAGTTGTGTGCGAGTTTCAAGTCGTTCGCCAACTGCGAGGCTGGTTGGCAGTCGTGGTGCCTGGTTGGGGAGCCGGTTGGATCGATCGCCGTTCCGTGGCCACGACATTCACACTTCCAACGCGAGTCTCTCAGGAGATGTCAGTCAGTCGCCGCCTCACGTCATTTACGTGGGAAGTTCGCAACCTTTATGGCGAGCAGGGGCCGAAGCAGCCGCACGCCGACGGAATTGTTGACCTTGTGGAGCTCATAGGTGGCCACCTGAAAGAGCTGCAGCTTCCATACAACGCACTGGAGTCACAGCACTTGTGTCGAATCGTGGGCGCCTGCCCCAACCTGACGACGCTCAATCTTTTCGGCAACATGATCACCGATATCACGCCTCTCGTTCGCGCCTATGAGCAAGGCGTGTGCAAGATCTCAGGGCTCGTCATCGCTCAAAAGACTGACGACCGCCTCAAGATCATCGAGCAGTGCACGCAGATCCTCGACTTGTGCTGTGAAGGTGCTGACTCATCAAGTCTTCGGAGGCCGTCCATCGAGCAGCTCGTCGTGACCATTTCTCGACTTGATCCAGACCAACAGCCGCGCTTCTACGAAAGCGTGGCCCCTGCGTTCGTTCAGGCACTGCGCCGTTGCCAAACACTCGAGTTGGTGAGGCTGTACGGCGATTCACGTCGCATCCAAGAAGTGATTAACCAGGACGGCGTCACGATCAACAACTCGTCCGAAAATCGAGCCACGCGTCGGAGCCGTCCATTGCCTATTGAGAGCAAGATCGCGATGTTGAGTGTCATGCGCTATTCGTCGACCAACCAGAGCGCGTTAAGCGCAGTGGGCAACGAGGTGCTAACGCAGATCTTCCGCTTTTCTCGCCGCAGCTATCCCAGCTATCCCTGCTTGGTACAGAGCATGCACGCGTAGTGGCGAGTACGAGGCTCACTTTCACTTTGCAACCACCACGCTAGCATGTGCAGTCCAAACTTTAAGAAATACTACGGAGTATTGATATCTTGATCGTAGAAAATGGGAGCTTATTCACGGTATTCAAGACATGCGTAGCCACCATTACTGTGGTGCACCCAAAGGTCGCAACATTCACCCGAACAGCAACGCGATCCCGCGCGATTCATCATGACTGAGACCCTACGGTGCCCGCGTGATTGAACAGAGACTTCTTCGACTTGCACGGTATGAGCTGCGAGGCGTGGGCGTCCTGCAGCAGCGCACGAGTGATGTACGCACTCGCCGAGTAGCTATTTAACGACTCGAGCGCGCCCTGTTCTCGGCGTCCTTTGTGACGTCGGATCTGGCGTGCATACGACGGCGACGGCGCCTTCGCGGGTGTGGAGTAGGTCTCCTCCACCCAGTTGGACTCGCTCCATTGATGGTGGTGTCGAGACCGCGTGCAGGAACTGAAGAACCGTATCAGTAGAAGAAGAGCAGCACGACGTTGTACTGCGCGGCAGGGAGCGAGGTACGGGGTCTGGACGCGGAGAGCGTCCATCGCCGCCCGTCAGAGAGTTCGAAGCGAGAGTCGCAGTCCCTTCTCATGGTCTTGACGGGCGAAGATTTGCTCCATGTCTCCGCAGAACATGTCGTCCATGATGGACTCCACAGCCCAATCAACGTCGAAATTGCCTGTCGAGATCGACCAATTGTCAGAAAATTCAATATGTCGAAAAGGGTCGTGTCGATAAAGACGCTCAGAGTCTGATTCGCATCAGATCAGGAATCTGAGTACCTGTGTACGCTCCCGCCCACCTGAGGAAGTGGCCATTCGCCATCACACATCACACAATGAATCCAAGCTGACGAGAAGAGTTTCACTCCTCCGCGTCTGTGCAGCTCCTGTATGCGATTGCCGTGGTGTCCACCCTTTGGGTGTCTAGAGAGGACGCCAGGCGTCGTGAACGGGCTGTCGCCGTCGGCTGGTATGTTGGGAAGGTTGAAGTTCTCCTGTTGGAACGATGAATGACAAAATCTATGGTCGCCACCGTGTTCCACTTGGTGTTGCCGGTGGACTTGCTGCTTCAACTTGAACGCAATGCCAATGTACATTTTCTGGTCTTCTTACGATATGGGTATCCCATAAACCCAGAAAGTACATTATCCTACTTCGAAGTATATCATGGTGTGAACATGTTGACTGCTCATTTGCTTTTTCTGAGACTCTGGTGCATCTCTACCTCTCGCTGTAGTTGCGGAGCTCGAGTTTGCGCTTGTGTTCGTCGATCTTTTCGTCGACGACGCGTTCCACGAGCTTCTTGGAGACCTTGACGTCGTCCTGCGCGTACACGATGCTCTGCAAGTACAGCATCATCTTGGCGATCTCTCGGCCGCTCATGCCGTCGGTCTTGGCGCCGTACTTGGACAGTGTCTTCACCAGCACGTCCTTGGTCTCCACAGTCTCCATCTTGCCCACGAACTCCTCAAAGTACATCTCCAGCAGCCTCACGCGTTCGTTCGCTTCGGGCAAATCAAAGTGGAGCGTGTCGTCGATACGATCCGTCACGGCGCTGTCCAGATCCTCCGGTCGGTTGGTCGCGATCACCAGCATGAAGTGCTTCGACTGCGTGCCCGTGTGGTAGAGCAACGCGTTCAGTGCGTTGCGCATGGCCTCGCTCATGTGGGTCTTGCGGGTCGCACGGCAGCCCAGGAACGCTTCGGCTTCGTCGATAAAGATCAAAACTCCGCGTGGCGACGCTCTCGCCCAGTGGAACAGTGCGTGGAGTTCAGTGACTGCATCTGAGCCAAGTGGTCCGACGTCACCTCCACTGAGGATGGCGTAGTCCATGCCTGAGGACCGCGCCAGACGCTTAGCCACCATGGTCTTGCCCGTACCAGGAGGTCCATACAACAGCAAGTGGCGGTACGGAGCGCCGTGGACGATGGCATTGCGAACCGACTTGGCGATCTCGTGGACGCGCGTCTCCAGCGTCTCTTGCAGCACGACGTCTTTAAGTTCCTCTCGACCTTTGGCTTTTGTGAAGAACCGCGACTTGAAAAAGCCCAGTAAACCACCCGCACGGGAGGTCTCACGCACGAGTGACGGCTTGCCGAGACGCTGTTCGATCATCTTACCGGCGATTCGGACCCCTTCGCGACTGAGGTAAATGCCAGCAGCCAAGATGATGAAGCCGCCGACAAACTTGGTGAGCTTCTCCTTGTCTGTGAGGAGCACCATGGCGCCCTGACCCAAATTGTCGAAAGTCGCCTGCAGCGCCTGCATGAGCTTCACGCGGTCGGCCTCCAGTCTCTGCTGTAGTTGCGCCATCTCAATATCCTGGTTCAGACGCTGCTGCTTGATGCGGCCTTCGACGTCAATGTGGGCCTTCACAATCGACGTGTTGCGCTCGATCTGCATGCGCTCGCGATCGGCTTCGAGCTGTTTCTCCTTGAGCACTTCCTCGGTCTCTCGCCGCTTCATCTCGAGCCGCACATTCGACTCTTCTTGGAGCTGCACGAGATCGCGGTTCTGCTGCTTGCGGATCGTGTCTTCCTCTTCCAGACGCCGCTGCGCAAGCTTGTGCTTGGTCTGTTCGACTTCCAGTTCGTTGGCTTTCTTCACATTCGCCGTGCGACGGTCTTCTTCGGCCTGCACTTGCGCTGCACGGATCGCCAGCTCTTCTCGCTTCGCCTCCGCTTCCACGATCCGACGCTTTTCAACAAGCTGCACACTCGCTTCCTGAGCTAGA
This sequence comes from Pythium diclinum, assembly GCA_023337495.1. Classification (NCBI taxonomy): domain Eukaryota; phylum Oomycota; class Peronosporomycetes; order Pythiales; family Pythiaceae; genus Pythium; species Pythium diclinum. The sequence continues at coordinate 35,363 of JAADXB010000021.1, read as the reverse complement.
TACACCTGGAGCTCCTGGATCTGCTGTTTCTGCGTCGTGACGGTCTCCTCCAGCATGGAAATGGCCTGGCGATACTGTCGCGAGTCACTAATCAGCACTTTCGTCGCGCCTACGTTGTGCATGAACAGCGTGTCCTTGTCCACGACGTGGAAGTCCTTGAGCGCCACTTTCTGCTTGGTGTCATGGTCCACTACAAACCGCTGTGGCACGATCTGGACGCCGTCGGGCAGCAGCTCGCGCAGCTCTGGACCCAGCACTCCGAACTGCGTGCGGCCCACGATGGCGTCGTACTTGAACTCGAACAGCTGCAAAGGCACCTGAGCAATGAGCTCGAAGCTGTGCGAGGCGTTGGCGGCGCGCTTGTTGACGAACGCGTCGACGTGGCGCTCGACCGTGACGTTGGACTGCTGCGTCTGCTGCTTGGCGTAGTGGCGCTCGCGCGAGTACAGCACGCCGCCGTCCGCCACAGCAGCTACGAGAGCCGTCGTGAGCAGCAGCAGAGGCACAGAAGGCCGCATTGTCAAGGTGGAGCTTCTAGAAATGACAGCCAAGACAGCTTCGTAGGGGATCGGCGGTTGGCTCAGCGACCTTTCGCTCGAATGAGGAGCTGGTCGATGGAAAAGATACGCTGTTCAAAACTGCAAATCTAGTCACAATATGCAAACTATTATCATATTTGTTCAACACAATTAGGCTAGCTTAGGTGCTTGTACTAGCCTGTTCAGCATCGCGTACGCCATGATTGGGTAAAACGTAATTAGGCTCTTAACAGTATCAGCCAATGAAATCGCCTTCTTCTGAGCTCCTCAGACGTGAACGGGGACAGGACGGGATGGCACCAGTTATTTTCACGGCCGAAGCGCGAAGAGCTGACGCTTCCTTCCAGCAGGCAGATCATCAGCAGGCGACGTCACCTCCTCCTCCTCCACGCGCTTCTTCGTGCTCTTGATGATGGCGGGGCTCGTGTCTACTCTCACGCCAGGCGGCGGCTCCATCACCGCGACGATTGAGGCGTCGCTGATCAAATACGCCGACGCCGCGGAGCTGCTGCCGTACTTTCCCGAAGAGAAGCAGGCGCCATTCCCCAGTATGTGCAACCACTTGCATCGCGTCGGCGGCTTCTTCTTCACGCTCACGAACGGCGCGCTGGCCGGACAGGCGCTGCCGGCGCCGCACCAGACGTGGCTCACGTTCGCGGCCTTTGACCATCTCACGGTGATCGTGCGCAACCAGGCGAAGATCGACCCGACCAGCAAACTCGCGACGCTGCTGCGACGGCGCATGCGCTTCCTGGAGCTCTTCGCGCGTGTGGCCATGAGCTCCAAGTGCGATTGGCAGACGTCGCTCGAGCATCGTCGCCAGGAGATCAACAAGGACGCGCTCAAATTCAACTGGCGAAACGTGTTGCGCAAGATCACGGGCGATACGTGGGCGGCGCCGCACACACAGCGAGCGCTGTCGGCGCTGCGGTTCGGCCACCCGAGGTTTCTGATCCAGTGGGACCACGATCCGATCCCGGACAACTTTCCGGAGATGCTGGAGATCTTTCTGATGGGGGTGGTGACGCAAGACAATGACGATCCAGGTCTCATGGACGACGCGCTGCGAGGACTGTTTGCTGCTGAAGAGAAGAAGTCTGGACCAACCCATCGCGTGGTGGAGCTCGGCTTGGCACTGTGTGGTGGCCGCGTGACCACGTCGCTGTTGTTTAGTATCGTCGAAGTGCTCGAGCGGTTCGGCGAATCTCAGAAGAAACTCCAGGCGCCTGCCAAGATCGAGTTCCGCGTGACGGCGCTGATGTTTTCCGAGCTTTGCACGATCGCAGGCAGTGCATTGGAGCATTTGGGGGAGCTGGTGCGAGGCTCGGAGAACCTGCACATCGACGAGATCAAGATCGTGCGACTCGGGATCGTGGAGGACTTGAGCCTGCAGCGGTGTGTCTCGGATCTCATCGTCCCAGCAACGGCACCGCCGTCACAGTCTTCCAAAACGCTTCGGTTTTCCGTGGAGAAAGAATCCAAGCCTCTCTCCTCTGTCGCTGCTACGGTCAGATACGATACGTCACTTCGAGAGATCGCCACGACGTACGCAGCGCCAGACATGGACGGAGTGGCTGCGTGGCTGGCGTTTGGCTTCTTTCACGCGGACTCGACCTCAACTGTGGAGACTCTGCGTCTACAAATGCCCGGCCACGTGGATTATGACGAGCGCACTGCGCCGTACGCCGTGTGTTCGCCTCAGTTTGTGGAGATCTTTCGGCGTGTTGTCAGCCGCGTCGTGTCGTCCGAAGACCTCGCGCCGCTAGACCCGAAAACCGCCAAGAATATGAAGCGCAAGCGTGGCGACCAGCCAGTCGAGTCTCCGTTGGACGAACTGCCTTTGAGCACGGACAAACGCGTTATGGTCGAAGTGAAAGCCAACACGAAGGCCCGTAAGCAGCCACTCACGACGGGTCCAGTGATCGCGACGCTCGCGGAAGACACACAAAACGAAGACGAGATCGTCATCAAAGAGTTCCAAGTCGTGCGGCAGTTGCGCGGATGGCTCGCAGTCGTCGTGCCGGGCTTTGGCGCCGGGTGGATCGCCCGGAAAGCTGTGATGAAGGAGTTTACACTGCCAACAAAGATCGCGGACGCAATTAAGACCAGCTCACGAGTCAAGTCGTTCGCATGGGTCGGTGGGTCGTTGCCGACAGAGCTCGAGATCAAGCAGCAGCACGCGGACTCGGTCGTGGAGCTGCTCACGCTGATCGGCGGACAATTGGAAGTGCTCCATTTGCCGCACATGGCGCTGCACAACGAACACCTCGCGCCAATCATCGAGCGGTGTCCGAAGCTGAAGGAGTTGAATCTATTTGGTAACAGGATGACGGACATCGCGCCGCTGGTCCAAGTGTACGAGCAAGGCACGTGTCGAGTGTCGTCTCTGAGCGTCGCGCAGCACGGCGAAGCCCACGACCGAGTGGCGCAACAGTGCGCGACGATCATCAAGCTGTGCAATCAGGAAATGAATTCTACTGTCAAGCGTCCGTCGTTAGAGCGTCTCGTGCTTCGCCTCACGCCGTTTGACTACGACCGCATTGAATTTTACCTGAGCGACGTGATCCCGTTGGTGTATAAGACGATCTTGAAGGACCCCAAGCTCGAGTATGTTCGCATCCACTGCGATACGGATGACTACTCGCACTTGATCATGGAAATGGATCGACTGAAGAAGGAGACGCAGGCACTGAAAGCAGCCGCAGCCACCGCCGCGTTAGCTGCGACCAGTTCACAGTCGGAGGACGCTGCGTCGACTGAGACCGCGGAGGTTCTCATCGCGGAAGGGCTTCGATGTCGTCCACTGCCATTGGCGGCGAAGCTCGCGATGATCAGCGTCGTCCACCACGCGTCCACACAGAAGAGCGCGTTGAGTGGCATGGACGGCGGGGTGCTCGCCAACATTTTTGACTTGGCCCGCACGAGCCAGCCGCGAGTGCTGGACATTGCGGCGGACCAGATTTATATCTAAACGCAAAGTAGCAATGACTGAATGGAAAGAAACCGATATACACGCACTGCGATACTGTCGTTCGGTTCACTAGCCCATAATGTCAAAGACGACTGGCTCCCACGTGATGCGGATGTGGATTTTACAAGCAGAAGCTCATGATGGACTGGAGAGCAGGAAACAAGACTTTCAACGCAAGACCAGGAAGTAATTCGGTTCAGAAACCGCCACCACGGTGTGCAAATCGGTTGTACAACACTGGGAACTGGGATATTAACCTGGAGGGGTACCGTCCCTGACTATCTGCGTCTACATCAAACATCAAGCGCCAACACCATCAATCCATTGTTGGGACAAGAGGCCACAGTCTCTCTCTCTCTCTTGTCGTCCTCGCAGCCTTCTAGAATGGCAGATCCGAGTAGGAGAGCAGCGCCAGTCAGCTCACTCTTTCTTTTGCTTCGTCGGGCGCACAGCACTCCAGTCACATCACACGGCGAATGGCGGCGATTTTCAGGTCGGAGGCGGGTCTACAGGCTCCTCGGAGACCGTGCCGCACTACCAGACACTCGGAGACGCCGCCGTTCGTGCTTTGGTTGGTTAGGTATAAGGTGATGTTGGGTTTGCAGTCTGGAGAGCGTCGACTGGAGCCGAAGCAAAACTACGGAGAGGTGTTGATGGTTTAGCTGAGTTTGCAGCACTTGAGACCGTGAGTCGCGACACACGCAACGCATTAAGTTTTCGTCTCATTCATCGCCATTCCACTTTTTCATGTGACGAAGCTACTGGAGCTTGCGAGTGGCACGGCAGTGGTGTTGGAGGCACACCTGGGTATATTTTGACACTGTGGTTGATGCCTGTAGAAATTGTTTGAAAGAATTCAATTATTTATTGGGGCCGTCCGGCGTGAATATTAATCCAATATTTATATTTCCGCAGCCCTGGCTGCGATCTCAACGGCATTTGCTGAATGTAGGAATGTAGGCATGGATTGGCAAGGGTGGGTCGTTGTTGTGGGTCTTGTTCGCTCTAGTACGGTATAAATATCGTCTTGCCGCACCCAATCTCACTCGAGAACACGCATTCGTCCGTTTCTGTCTGAGTTCAAACACCGCACAACACGCTTGGCCGTCGGCTTCAAGACCCAAGAAGCTCCGAACACGTATCACGACTCGGAAGGTAGATAGATGATTCACTGGCTGCAATGGCTGCCCCCAGGCGTCGGTCCTTCGTGACGGCGTTCTCAGACGAAGCTGCAGGCGACTGCCAAGATCGAGTTCCGCGATGGGGAACAGGGATGTTGACCAGACAGAGGATTCGATTGATGCCAAACCTCTGGGTAGCTTCGCTGGTCTGAGACCGTAATGATGGTTACCATCAGCCCCCACGGTCTTTGTTCGAGTCAGCATGGACACTGGGTACCCGCCATGCGATGGAACACAGGAAGCAGCATCCCATTCATACCAGTCTAGAAATTGGTTGTACTGTACGGCTATGCGAATGTTTCGCTACTGTCGTAGCTGGCCCCTCAACCCAAGAAAATGGGGCGATTCAACAGCAGCGTATCGAGTTAAAAGTGTCCAGAGCCCCGTCTGGTTGACTGGTTTGTCTGGTCATGATTCAGTGCGATCTTTGGCCTGAGTCTGGCCGTTGCCTTATCCTCACGATCATTTTTCCAACTGGATTTGCTGGGAAACGTGACTGAACCGTCTGGGGTTGGCACTTACAATTACGACTCTCAATCTCACCCTGGGACACAAGATCTCCTCGTCCGTTTCTATTCAAGTTCAAACAGAGCTTCATGACCTATCACTCTTCGACGGCTCTCCTTCGTCCGTCTGGCTCAAGAGCCACCAGCTCACAACGGGTCGCACGTCTTGAAACGTAGGTCACTGGCTGTGATGGCTACCCCCAGGCGCTGGTCCGTCGTGAAGGCGCTGCTGCTCGTTCTCAACGTGTGGTCGACGGCGCTCACTCTGCTCACACTCCGTGAGAACGAAATCGTGAACCTCATCACGGGCAAGTACGACGCATTCCGCCAGCGGCTTCTCACGGGCGGCATCAATACCAACATCGTCGAACCCGAGTTCTTCGACCCGAAGGTCCTCGTTCCGCTCGAAGACATCGCCACGTACACGCTGATCAAGACGCCTCGTCGAGACCTAAGTTCCATCGGCGAGTTCCACAGCGTCTGCACCAACATCAACACTAACTCGGCGCCTGTGATCGCCAACTACTTTGACGACTTCTGGGGCCACGGCCCGCGACGCGTGCTCATCTACGTGTACAGCATCTCGGCTCCACAATGCGACGTGTTCACGGTCTCCACGGCCTGGCGCAACGCGTGTATCACCAAGAACCAGAACAACGCTACACTGTGCCACAACTACATCCTCAACAACTTTGACACGCTGCGCAACAACCGCAAGAACCGCTTGCTGGCCAAGAACGAGTTTGGCGTGCGCGGCGTGCCGTTCCTACGCTGCCTTGGGCGTCCACTGCAATTGTTTCCATTCAAAGCCGACGTGCTTGCCCATCAAACGTACTGGGACGGCGGTGCGTACCACGTGTCGATCCAGACGAGTCCGTGCACTGGCAAGCCGCTCGTGCGAAGCGACGACTGGGAGTACGCGCTGTTCGAGTCCGTCAACGTGGACGACGGCGCCGAGATGCTCGTGGCGCTGCCGCCCGTGGGCTGGGTCGTAACCTTCATCTCGGCGCTCTACAGCGTCGTGACGATCGTGATGATCGCGCAGGGTATCATCGCCGCGCTGTTCCACAAGCGCACAGTATCCTACCTCCCACTGGGCATGCGTGCGAGCAAGGGCCACGACAAATGGTACTCGTTCCTGACGCCGTCCATGGCGTCGGTGATCTACGTCTCGGGCCACGAGCGTTCGGTGATCACGTTCACGGGCTGCTGGCTCATGGTCTCCGATGTGTGGATGAGCCACTGGCTGTACATGTCGCTGAGTATTCTCGATGCGCTGCTCAACATCCGCGTGACGTACGTGACGCTGCAGTTCGCGACCGCCATGCTCATCTACAAGATCACAGTCGACAGCGTGCTGTTCATGTTCACGGCCGTCATCAAAGTCGCGTGGCTCATGTGTCTCGTGCAGACATTTGTGCGCGCGTTCTTCAAGTTCATCGTGCGTTGTATCCGAGCCGTGCGTCTCATCCGGCCAGCGACCCGCGAGAGGCTCATGTGGAAGATCGATAGCATCTCCATGTTTCTCTCCTACCGACTCTACAACTGGCTGCTGTGTTTACTACTCACGATCTTGCTAGTCGTCCGCTGCTCGCCATCGTTCATGACGCGTGCGGTGCCTTTCAAGGTTGCAGCTAACGGCGGAACTCCTCAGATTGCGGGCTTCTGGGGCAGTGAGATCACGTGTGACTTGTTCACGTTGCTAGGGCTACTCACCGTCATGGGTCAGGTACTTGGCGTCTTGCTGATGTTCACAAAGTACCGATACATCGCCAACAATCGCATGATGCGACTACTGCAGAAGCGGTTCGTCATTTCTGGATGGGACGGACTCATGGCTGCGGATATGCTTGGACTGGATCCAGGAGATCCAGAGCTTCTCGTGGACGGTTCGGCTCTCACCAAGTGTTCCGTCGGCTCGTTGTTGCAGCTCGCGTATCTGTCAGGACCGAGCGGTTTCGTCCACTTGGGCGGCGACTACATCTTCCACGACAACGGATTCTCGAAAGACCCCGTGAAGTTCCGGTTCTCGATCCCGGAGGCCACAGCCATGGGCCTCTTTGATGTCAGAGGTACTACTTCGGCCACCAGTCAGTACGTTGCGCCATCCAGTCGAACGGGTACGATGCCAGCCGCTGGCAAAGCTGGCAACCCATCGGCTCGCCCGTCGACGAAAGAGGAAGAGTCCAAGACCAGTATCTTCCTACGCACGCTTCGCATTGTGTCAGAAGGCTACTTGGGCAAGACGCTGCTGCTGGATGCCGATAAGACGGGCCAGCTCGTCACTGATAAAGACTCGGGCGCACGCGAGTACGAAGTCATCGACGCACTCACGACCATGTCCATCTTGGACGTCAAGTGGCTGCTGGGCAATGAGAAGAAGCTGCGCTTGGAGTAAGGGGAAGATTGCACTGGGAATATGTTAACCTGCATTCTACTTTGAAATACAATACGATTGCAAGTCGGTCTAGTATATCGGATCCCGTCACTTTATGGTATTTTGTTGAGGATTCCGCTCCGCTGATCGCCGCTCAGTGTATGAGCTATTCGCGGTCGATGTACATACACACCATGATAAACAACGCTGAGAATGTCGATCTTAAGGTCCATTTACATAGTTTTCTCGGTCTAATCCACCCACGTGCTACAACCACTCAGGTTAGGTACTTTCCGGTCGATCGAGCCACGCGAATCTGAGCGAGTAGTAAGACAAAAACCGTTTGTTCCGTCGCCGACGGCGTCTTGTACACGAAGTTGTAGACCGTGGTGATTTGTTATATTAATACGAGCTGACGCAGACCGAAATCGACGTCACGGCTACGACGATGCCGATGAGCACGATTTACCAGTGCTGGAGTCCGAACTGCGGGAGTTGGTACGGAATTGCTCGCACATCCAGATCTCGGACGACGGCGATGAAGTTGCGGATCCAAATGGTGGGGGCTTGATATGGACCTGTCCCCATGGGCTCCAGCGGAAGCGTGTCGACAGCCAGCACGACTGCGATTGTCGGGATGGGTGTAAGAAGTCCGACGAACGCGGTGCGGTGTCAGGTTGCGGTCGCATAGTAGCGGTAGAAGGCCTGGACGTTCGCGACGCTGTAGTGACCGTGGAGCTCGACTTGGGCCTTCTCCCATCGCGCGACCAAGCCGGAGTCGTGCTGAACAGGAGTTTCCTTCATGGTATGTGAGAGAGAGTGGCAAACGGGAATGTCGACGGCAGTAGGATTATCCCTGATACTACGTAGTACTCAAGAGACTCTGAACTATATTTAGCATCCAGCGTTTGCCAGCGTCAAGGTTGTTGTTGTTGTTGTTGTTGTTGTATTTGCTCGAGTCACCAGTTCCCTACCCACACGGACTCGCGTCCGCTAAGGGTAGTTGCCGGCGACGCGGCCTTTAATTTATCTTCTACTCCTTTGGGCTACGTCTTTTTTGCTTCTTTTGTGGAGGTTCGGTTGGGGATTCCGCTGCTGATTCGTGGGATGGAGCGGGCCAGCGTCAAGGTTGTCTGGTCATCTTTACTTGATTTAGTCCGATCACCTATTTGGATGTTGTCTACCTAGCGAAGTGTGAGCAATAGGCTTGGTTTCAATCGAGTCGCGAGTTCTTCATTATCCGTATGCGCGTTTGTATACCATCCGAGAACAAAACACTGAGCCACTGCTGCTGACAACAGCTCTTTCGAAGTATTAGGCCAATGTCAGTTTTGACGGTGAACAGAGTCATTACTGTATTTCAAAGTATTTCGATGGCCCGTCTATGAGCAAAAAGACGTTGACCACAAGGTGCATAACCATGGCGGGTCGGTCGTCGTATTAGAAAGCCCTGAAGCTTTTGTGTGGAGCTGGGATAAAGAGAAGCGCAGCGAGTGCCTCAACGATGTATCTCGTTTGCAAAGCTAAATATGTAGACGATCGTGGGTGCATAAGGTTGATTAGGATACCGATATTCTGACCCAGGACGTCTACAAATAGCTGGCAAGCAAGTCGCAGCCAGGAAGCGCATCGGCATCAGTCAGTTGTCGTCTCCAACTGAACGCGTGACCACCCACCCAGTGCGCTATGGTACGATTCGTAGGCCGCACAATCAACTGGTGGAACTCTGTACAAGTCGAGTTCAATGGCCAGTACTCCATCCAGCGCTTCTCTCAGTTGGTATCCTTCACGCGCCACACTCCCTCGTCTCACATTATATGGCGATGTATATTCACCCCGCTTCCGTGCGTCACTCTACTCCTTCTCAGTGAGGCTTTGCCACTGGAGCCGCCCACGTTCGGGTGGCGAGAGTCGCCAATCTACTGGACGCGCGTGTTTATCGTGAGCATCGTCGTGGCCGTCGGCATCCTCGAGTACATGACCCACCAAGTGCCTGCGTTAAGACTTTCACGGTTGTTGATCTGGTTCTTCGCCTGTCTTAGTACTGCGCTGGGCATGGTGACGATGGCTCTCTGGTCCGAGTTCATTGGCCACCCGCTGCCGTTTTCGATTCTACTCGGGGCTCCAGTGTGTATCACCACCATGGCGATGTGCGTGTTGTTTCGAGTCCGGAGTCAGCTTCGCACGGACGCGCGCTTCCGCAAAGACCTGCTCGACCACGTGAGCGTCGCTCAATTCAGAGTCGCGCTAACGTTAATCTACCCAGGCTACGTGTTCTTGCTCCGCAAGCTTCATGGCCTCGCGCAAACCGCCTTCATTCTGGTGCTACCAATCGTGAAAATAGCGTCCAAGAACGCGATGGCGCGTGTGTTGGACGACCGCGACGATATCAAACCAGAAGCACTGGGTTTCAACCTCGAAATCTTCCACGCGCTTTTTGTTTCGTACTCGATTCAAAGCGCCACGGACGACGGGTACGCGATCTATCTCATCGTCTTCAAAGACGTTTGCTTGGCGTGGCTCTCAATACAAGACGTCAACCGCCTCGTGAATGAGCTGGTCCATACATGTGCCAACGACGTGGAACTGTCCAGTGCCACGGCATCGCCTACTCAAAAGGAGATACTGACGCTTGCCGGCACGATCTTCAGAAGAGACTCGGAGATCCGCAAGCACTCGTGGTTGCGTTGGACGACGTGGCATGCCGGCGTCCCTCACTCGTCCAAATCGATCATCAAATCCAAGACCAGTACTGTTCCTGCCAGCTACACATCAACTCTCCGACTGAACGGCTCGGCACAGATCGCACCGCTGACTCCAGTCATGGTGCCAGCCATGACGAGTCCATCACCCAAGCTCATACCCACACACAGTCTGGACGCCATCGTCCGCAAGACACTTCGTCTGATGTACTTGGTCGAGTTCGTCGTGCTGGTCGAGTTCGTGGAGGTCATCGTGCCCGTCATCTTCAGTACGTGTGTCTTTCACTCGTACGTTTCCTGTGTCGCCTTTCTCACATGTGTGTTCTATGGTAGATACGTACATGGTGGCCGTGTTCCACTTGCCCAACCGCGCCTACTACCCAATGCTGAGCGTCATGAGTGACGCGGAGCTGCGTCGGTCGGCCGTGAACGTGACCATCTACGCACTGCAGGCCGTCGCGTCCTTCTTCATGATCAGCGCGATGCTGTGGTGGCGACTGCGCGTGTCCAGTCTCCATGTACTGGGCTTCGTGCTCACGAAGCAGTGGGTCGTCGTCCACTGCGGCATGATGATATGGGTCACGTTTGTCGTGATGACCACCGTCGAACACTTTGGTGGGTATTAGTACTTCTCTATCCATGTTGGATGCATCACGTAGATGCTAACGTCGTGCTATGTGCAGGCTTTGACTACACGTTTCGGTTTGCATGGCTCCACAAAACGCCCACCACGTGAGTCGTCACGAAAGAGAAATATTGGGTTTCCACCAGCAGTCTTCTGAGCTCGTCCAGCAGACGTGACGGACGTTAACCCGTAAGCTAGCCGGACGACTGGCTACTGAACTGACCCCGCGAACGGATCCTCCCGTCCAACCACGGCCAGTCGTGGTTGAAGTTCACACCGCAGAGCTCCTCCACACGTCACACGGGATGTCATCCCTTGTTTAAAGGAATCAAATAGTGACATGTCACAAAGTATCCAACAGGACAAAAATGTCGACAAAACGTCGCAAATTTCCAACAAAACAACGAAAATCCGCGTCCAGGATGATGGCCCACAGCGTCGTGAATGCGCTGTTCGGGTCCTACGACCTGCGGTCTTCGAAGCAATGGCGCGACGAAGACATGGCCCACCGCGAGCAGGAGATCCAGTGGCTCAACGACGAGATCGTGCGCGCGCACGAGTGGCGCAACGCCGACATCGAGCGGTCGCTGCGTCGCGAGAAAATGGAGCACGAACACTTGGTCTGCGAGGCGCGTGCCGAGCAGCTCCACACGGTCTCAGAGCAGTGCGCGCTGCTAGGAGGCTTCACAGTGATCGCCATGTCCAACCTGGACATCCCCGAGGGCATCCACCACGCGCTGATTGTGGCGTACGCCGTCTCCGCGACGCTGGTGTGCGTGCTTCTGCTGCTGGCGACCATCATGTGCACGATGCTTCTAGTGGCCGTCACGCGGTACGCTGCGCACTCGCTAGAGGACGAAGTCAAGGCGCTGGATGTCGTGCGACTGGAGGAAGTGTCGCCCTTTGGCTCGTGGTGGCTGCGCAAGTGCGAGCGCGAGCAGATGCGCGCGTACAAGTTCATGGGCGTGGGCGTCGTGCTCTTCTTCGTGTACCTGTCGCTGCTGTCGTGGGTCCAGTTCCACAAGTCGGCGTGGACGTCGTCTTCGATCTCGGTCATGTGTTTGATTGCGACGCTCACGTGGCAGCTACGCATCGCCAGTCGATGGAGATACCTGCTTCTGCCTCCGACGGAGGAGTTTAAACCGTCGGCAAGACACCAGTCGCTGCTGATCCCTCCGTCGCCAGCGCATTCCACGGCGTCCCATCGACTCACGCTCACGCCGCTGTCCCAGCGCAAGACCCTGGACTTCTCGACTGGCTCATTGGCCTCCAGTCCGGCTCATAAACTCGGCGAACCTTACGTAGGCATGCGGTAAAACGGTGATTTGACAAAACTGTTTTTTTATTGAATGGATCCTCACAGTGAGTAGCCACTTCTACCGACTCAATACCAGCGTGTGGGACGCACCAGCACGCACTCGGACGGCGGCTGACGTGGCTGTGTTGTGGATGAGTCCAGACGAAGCGTCGGAGACGAACACGTCTCCTGACTCGCTCACTAGTGCGAAGTGAGACTCACCAGCAGCCACTGCGATCCACGTCGGCGTCGACTCCGCCTCAGGTAACTGGACCATTTCAGGCACAAGGCTAGCGTCGTGGTCTGCTGGCTTGGACGGGTCCTGGCCGGTGATAAATACAGCGCCGTCACGCAGCAGGAACAGCGAGAAGCTGCCGCCGGCACTCACGTCGGCCATCTTCATGGCGCAGTCGTCGTCAGCGAGCGCGATCACTTGCTTGGGCTCAACGACGTCCATGAACGAGCCGTGGCCGAGCTGACCGCCGTCCCCACGGCCCCACGTGAACACGGCGCCGTCGCACGTGACGGCCATGCTGTGGTCACGGCCGGCGGCGATGCGACGCACCGAGCCGATGGGCATACCCAGGTCGTCGTCCAGGCGGCGGATGCGGTTGATGGACTTTGGTGTCCACTGGGCGCCAATCGACTTGGGTTGCTGCTCGTACAACAACAGAGATCGCAGTTAATACGCTGACTGCAGAAGAAGAAAGATGACCAGAACTCACCACAGCATCGAGGAGGCCTTCGGTTGGTCGTCCGAGCTTGGAGAACTTGTTGCAGCCCCAGGAAAACACGCGTCCGCCTGATGAAAGACCCAGCGAGTGGTACTCGCCACAGGCCACAGCGCTCACGTACACGCCCTTGAGATCGTTCACGAGGGTCGGCGTTTCGACTGTCGTGGTCTCGACCGAATGCGTGAGAAACCCGAGCTGGCCTCGTGCGTTTTGACCCCAGGCGAAGACGTGGCCGTTCACATCGGTCACGAGCGTGTGGAAAGCCCCGCAGGCGACTTGGAGCACGTGTAGCTGCTGAAGCGCTGGTACGATACGTGGCTGCATCACGCGTCGCGACTCTCCCTGTACCGAAGGGTAGCCTAGTCGCGAGCCACTACGATCGCCCCACGTGAAGAGCTGTCCTTCGTCGTTGGTCATCGCGAAGAACCGGTGCCCGCAACTCACGTGGGTGATGGAAGACAATCCACCAAGCTGCACTTCGTGATGCTGCAACGCAGTCCCTGCGTCCTCGTGTTTCTGCTCTTCCTCGTCTTCATCAGCGGACCACTCGCCCAGAATGTACAGCTTCTGACCGGCGGCTTCCACTGTTTCGACTGGGGTTTGCCTCGATCGCCGCTCTTTTGCTGTTAACCACGTCGAATAGTTCTTCGAGAAGGCGACTTGCACAGCTGCCGGCACAATCGCCTGGGCGCACTGCTCCTCGACAGCTTCCTCCCATGACTTCCAGTCCGCACGACGTCGTGAGCCAAGGTTGTAGCACACCCGGCAGCTCTGCGAGTGTGTTGCCTTGATCAGGAAGAACTCGACTGCGACCTGGAAGTTCGCGATCGTGTAGCCCAGTGCCGACGTGTTGGAGTTGATGAAGTGGTAGTCAGTAACGTACTTGAGCACAGCGACCAGCGGAAAGTGCGGCTGCTCGCGGTCGTCCTCCTTCGCAGCGTCTTCAGCAGCGCGATTGTACGCTTGCACTAAGACATACAGCAGTGCATCCAGCAGATCGTCCGTTGTCATTTCGTAGCCATCTACGCCAAGAAATACGAATAAATCAGACCGTGACGAGCTAAGACTTTGGTTAATCCTTGCAAAAACGTACCGAGTCCGTGGTGGTGCTGCTTGAGATTGCGTGTGATGGCCTCTGTGATGCAGTCGATGCATGCCTTGAACGCAAGCAGCATCTCCAGCGGCGTCTTGAGCTTCTCCACGTGGTACAATGCCCTGCGCGCTTGCAAGAAGTAGCTCTACCGACACAAAAAACATCCGTCGGACTCACCCACGTACAACTCACAGTCTCTGTCGTTATCGCGTACCTGGAATTCCTTGCGAAGACCAAAGTCCGCCGGTCCATAGTGCCGCATTTGCCACAGCACGCCGCTGAGCTTCTCGTCGTCTGCCTTGCAGCTCACGAGCACGCGAGGAAAGATACTTTTGTGGAGCTGCTCCATCAAGAAGCACTCGACGACCTGCTGGATCGCCAGCAAGTGGCCGACGCCCGACGCCGCATACGGTCTTCTCTGGCTTGAACCACCGCCATCTTCTTCTTCATCTTCGAAGCTTCCACTACGGGCGATCTCCTCGACTGCGTACTCCCACTCCTCCTTCAAAATGGCTGGCAGCGTGGCCTCGTACCTGTTTACGAACTGGTTCTGGCGGCAGATCTTCTGCACTTGCGCGACCGTCTCGTCCAGATGCAGGAACACCAACTCGTTCTCTGGGAATGCGCGCAGCATGGCCGTATATCTCCTGAACGTCGCCCAGTCGATCTCGTTCGGGTCTTCGGGCAACATGATGCCGCCGACCAGCGGCCGACTGAGATGCAGCACTGTGACTTGCTGGTGGTTGATCTCGCGCGGCTCCGACAGCAGGATGCGGACCTTGCGCTTGTCGTCAAAGCCCTTGTGTGTGTGGATCTGCGAGCCCACGATCGCCACGCTCTTGCCGTTGAGCGTCTCGTACGCGCCGGGCTTGCGCTGCGCGTCGCCGTCCGTGAGCGGCGTGAGCAGATGCGTGAAGAGCTCGTCCTGCGACAGCTCCACGTCCGCGACCAGCGACCGCTCCTGCGGCACGCAGAAGAGCACGCTGGACGGCAGCACGCGCTGTGTCGCCGCTAGCTCCCGCGCAAGCGCCGTCAGGAACACGTCGCCCATTTTACTCGTTCGTCTGATTCTTCAACTCGGGGATCGGGAAAAATGGGGAGTTCCCCTTCGAATCTGATGATCGACTTGGACGAGGTATAGTGTGAGAATGATGGTAATCCAAATCTGTGACGCGCGCAATTGATGAGCTCACTTCATGTTGGATGACGATGAAGCCATTTGAACTGGAAGGAATAGTCGGCGCCGAGCTGCACGAGCGATGTCTGCACGACGTACACGACCCAGACGATGAGCTTGGACTGGATGTTGGCCCACTGCGTGTCCAGCACGAACGCGAGCTGGTGGAGCAGAGAGACGCGCAGCTTGCGCCACACGACCGCCGTCATCACGAGCAGCGACGTGAGCTCCATGAGCGCGTACAGCAGCACATAGCCGACGGTAGAGCGTAGTGCGTGGTCGTTCATTTGCCTGACGAATAGGAACGAGTCGTGGTTGACGCCGTTGAAAGAGATCAGTAAACACAGCACTGAAGTCGACACAAAGAAAGAATGTGAGCTCCAAGGAATAAACAAGAGCAATGTGGAGAGCTCACCGTAGATGAGAGGCATAACCACTTCCGTGTACTCGACGAGCACCACGAACTCTGTCACGTACAGGATCTGGAGGGTTTTCTGTACAAGAAGAATGCGGTCTTCGGCTCGCAGCGACTTGAACGCCGCAATAAGCTGGTCGTTGCGCGAGCTGGCCGTCAGAGGCACAGGCAGCGCCAGTCCCGACTTGATACGAGGCATCGTCGGTCTTGACCCGAGGTTTCTCGTAGCTGGAAGCGGCATGATCTGGGTAGGAGATGGTGACGGTGATGGAGAAGGCGATGGTGATGGCGATGGTGCTAGTTGTGGCGAGGAACGGTCTGGTGAGACGGTAGGGATGTGAGCGGCGGTGGGGGCACTCGCACCCATCATCATGGACCCCCGCGCAGACTGGATGCTGTTCGTGCGCTTGCTTCCTCCACTGGCACAAGCCAAGTCGATCGAAGGCCCTGCTGTCTCAGTCGGCGATACAGTTGTCCGCCGACGTTGAGAGACGAATTGTGCTTGCCACGTGGACGCTCGAAGGCTATTGCTGCTGCGAATACTGCGGTCCGTCTCGGCGATCAACCGAGCGAGTGCCAACAGATCTGCCGTGGATGGACGGCAACCAGCGGGAAGAGCCTCCGAGAGCTTACTTCGAAGCGGTTTGAGGTCGTCTACGATGGAATACAAGTCGTGGAGGGACGACACCGACTGGAAAATGCCAACAAACACGAGAGCGAAGACGTTGACGATCGATGTCGACGCCGTCCGCATCGAGCACGCCACGAACAACGCGTGGAAGATCTCGACGTTGAAGATCACGACCTGTGGCTTGAGGTCGTCGATGTCTTGCAGTGAGAAGCTGATGGCGTTCTTCGTCGCGACCTTGAGCAACGGCAAAAGACAGATGAAAATGGGTTGGTGGATCGTTGCGACAGCTTCGTATCCAGCGTTGAACAGCGCGTAGAAGCACGTGGGCATCATTTGGCTCAGTAGAAGCACAGCACAGTGCCGCATGTCAGCCAGTCCCATGGCTCTCTGATGGCTGAAACATGCGCGTACTCTGGAGCTGGCAAACGTGAAGAAGAGCAGGTACGGCAGCCACAGGAATAACCCACCGGCGCCTGTGAAGGGGACCGGGTAGCCGACTTGCAACGCGACTGCGTACAGTGTTACGACTGTGGAGACCGAGGACAGCGTGGCCACAGTCAGTAGCATCCGCCGAGACAACTCCAGTTGCGGCATCAGTTGTCGCTGTTGGTTGAGCAGGAAGACCGTGAAGAGCCACAGTGAAAGCACGAACCGCAGCCAGAGCCTGACGCTGTGAGCAGCTCCCACTGACGTCGCTTCGACGTGAATCTGGTCGAGAATTACCGTCACCACCACGCACGGCAGTGGTGTGAAGATACAGAAGCCACAGAGACGCGCCACGGACACGCGGGCCGAGTAGAGTTTGACCTGGCGCAGACGGTCGAGCGAGTACTGGCCCTGCAGTTCCACCTGCAGTCTTCTCCACAGACCACGCGCGGTGTGAGCGAGACTCATGATGGATCAACGAAGTGGCCTAGTGTCTTGCAGCATCAATCAGCAGGGCGAACGAACGAAGCCAAAACAGCAAACCAAAGGCTCGTGTTCGCAAACTTCTATTTGTGGCGTCAAACTCAACTTCGCCACGTTGGTGGCTGCGGAATTACTTCACTGTTGGATCGCAAGATGCAGTGTGGAACGCCGAGAGACTGCCAAAAGTATACGTGGCCATGGGATGTGAGTGGCGACTGACAGCCTCTGGCCACTGCTTCTGGGAAACGACAAGTCTGGTGATGCGCTGTGCATTGTGGTGATCAGATGGGAGTGAATCTCACCAAGAAGCGGTCGTGATTCGAACAACAACGTCAAGTCTCACGGAGAAACTGCGCAACGGCGTCTTCGCGCCACGCAGCGAACCACGCAATGCTGTTCACGGACTGGAAGGGCTTCAGCCACGCGCGTGACGAGTCGCGTTCGCGTTCTGCGGCTGTACCAACTGCTTCCGTGGCTCCGTTCCTGTCCATCTTGCATTCACTAAACGACGCCGCCCACTGTTGAAACGACGGTAGAGTCTCCCCGGCCGCTTCGCTGGACGGCTTGTACGTCGCCGTCGCCGTCGCCGAGGCCGTCGCCGTCGCCGCCTTGGCCGCTCGCCTGATGCGGTCTCTATCGCGCTTCTGCTTCCGCTGCGTCTCCTCCGCTTCTGCGTCTTCGATCTTCTTGAGCCGCTTCTTCTTGTCGTATCGCCGCTGGTTGGCGATCGTGCGGTCGCGATGCATCGCGCACAGCGAGTGGCGCGTGCCGCAGTCCTTGAATGTGCGCGCCGCGAAGCACGTGCCGCCGCCGCGGTACATGCAGCGGTCCGCGGCCTCAAATGCCGGTTCGAGAACACGACTAGCTTTGGATTTTTCCTTGGATTTGCGTCGGGTTTGCGCGCTTGACGTGGGCTTCTGACGCGACGGCGGCGGCGTGATGTTAGGTACCAACGGAGACACGACCCCGTGAGGCAGCGGACGCTTGCGCAGCTCCCACAGCGACGTCGTTGCCATGCTTCCCGCACTTCGCTTGGTGTTTGCTGGTCGGTATTCGAATGTGCCGTCTTCAAGATCGGTGATTGAAGTTGCTGCACACATGGCGTCTTATTTCGTTGGTGTTGGCGATTTGAACCAACAAATTGGTGTCGAAGCCATCTGTTCACCGAAAATTGTTGGCAAAATCACCAACGAAAAAGGCCAGAGTGATGGTCGTGCAACTTGAAGTTGTCGTTTCCACCATCTGCGTCAACGTCATTCGACAATTCGCATCGCAGTATCCACGAAGAAAGAAGCCTCATGGTGAAGACAGAGCCACTCACGAACTCTATGCATCCCACACGACCACCACAGCACGCCATGGAAGCCAGCAGCCTCGGCGGTGGTCACATTGGCTCGTTCGTGAGTCTGCATCTCGACCCGACGCTTCTCGCCCACTACGAATCGCCAGGCTTCAATGAGTCGACTGCCGTCGCGATGGACGAACTGCAAACAGCGCAGGAGGCGTCACGCGCGCCGCACATCAAGATGGAGCAGTCGCGAGACGCCAGAGCTGTGAGCGCCGCCGCTGTGACGTCGACAGTGAGCTGGATGCTGGCCGCCATGCGCACACCAAAGGGCGACTCGCTGTGCCGCTACCGCAAGGGCAAGTGCGGCAATCCACGCACGTTCAAGAAGAATGGTGATCTCCATTCGTACTGTGAGCTCCACCGCCAGCGGTCTGTCGTCAACCAGCGCAAGTTCGACAAGAAGAAGCGCGAGGCCATGGAGAAGCATATCTGCCGCGGCTGCGAGGAAGGAGGCGCGTGCCACGGCGACGCGCATGCGAGTCAACGCGTCGACTTCCCACGACAACCAACAGACGTGGTGTCGTCTGGTCGTAAGGAAGAGAAGGGCGAGACGACTGGCTCGGGTCGTGAGGCCGGTGATGACACCAGCAAGGTCGACCAGTCGCGTGCGGGAGAAGACTGCACGCTAGTGATGTTGTGAGCCGAGTGATTGATGTTGATGCGTGCATCAATCAAACTGGCTTCGGCCAAGACGTTGGCGATGGCCACAGACTATCGACCAACACTACATGATAGAGAGCTTCACCCTGAAGAAATACAGTACATGCGACCACCCAAGAGTCATTTGATGGAGTTTGCATTCATTCATATCAACCTGCGTGGCTCTCTGGCCACGCGTGTCCGGCAGGAAGTCTGTCCACTTAGTTCACGACGACCGACCACGGGTGCTCGACGCGGCCGTACTGGATGTCCGTGAGCTCCTTCCACGTGCGCTCGGCGATCTTGCCGGCCTTGCCGTCCGTGCCCGACAGCGGGATCTGCAGGTCCTCCTCCATGTAGCTGATGGTGGACACTGGCGAGACAATGGCGGCAGTGCCCGAGCCGAAGATCTCCTTGACGCGGCCTTCGTGGACGGCCTTCTGGATCTGCTTCATGTTCACGTTACGCTCCGCAACCTTGAACTCGCCCCACTCGCGCGCGAGCGTCAGGATCGAGTCACGCGTGATACCAGGCAGGATGTCGCCACGCGAAAGCGGCGGCGTGATGAGCTCCTCCACGCCTTCCTCGTTGATCCAGTGGATGAACAGGTTCATCGTGCCGACCTCGGTCACTTCGTGGTCTGGGCCGAAGATCCACAGGTTCTGCGAGTAGCCCTTCTGGCCAGCGGCGGCCTGTGGCATGATGCCAGGCGCGTAGTTGCTGTGAGAAAGACACAACGTTAGTGTCACTCGTTTAGGATATGACAGTGGACGAGTGGGTGTACTTACGCGCCAACCTTGAAGGCACCGGTTCCTCCAGGCCAGGCACGGATGAAGGTGTCGTTGGCGTACAGCTTGACTGGGTTGAAGCCCTCTGCGTGGATTCAACAGTCCATATCCAGTCAGCATCAGTCCGCTCGGTGTGCAGCAGATCATTAATACGAGTCGTACCAGGGTAGTACGGGCCGACTGGCGAGCAGATGATAAAGATCTTGGCCTTGAGCGACGCACCGACACCAATGTATGGCTGTAAACGACAGCATTACGCGTCAGTGATCAACCTCAGACGAGTGACAGAAGCAGAGGACACGTACGTGGGTGCTGATGCCCGTTGGACGGATGTACAGCGAGTAGCCGTCGCCCTCTGGGATCCAGTCCTGGTCGAGAATGAGCAGCTTCCTAGAAAATCAAACAGCTCAATCAGTCAGGACGTCCAATATCTTCCAACATTCCCACACAGGGCACGTACTTAAGGCACTCAATGAGCTCGTTGTCGTCGAATTGCTGTCATCCACACAACGCATTCCATTCGTGTAAGTACCAGAGATTCATTTCCCACATAATCCACACCACGCAGTCCACTCACCGGCAGCAGAAGACGCTTCATGGACGTGTTCAGACGCTTCATGTTCATGTCTGGACGGAAGAGGCGGATGCGGCCCTGCGCGTCCTTGTAGGCTTTCATGCCCTCGAAGCACTCGAGCGCGTAGTGCAGGCAGGCGCTGGCCGGGTCCATCGCGAGCGGGCCGTACGGCTTGATCTGCGGGTTGCCCCATCCCTGGCCCTTCTCCCAGTCGATGTCCAGCATGTGGTCCGTGAACGTCGTGCCGAACGTGAGCTTCTCCTTGGGCAGCTTGGCCTTGGGCGCGTCCGTGCGCTGCACTTGGAGGTTGGCGGCCTGGATGTTGGCGCCGATCTCGACGGAGATGGAGCGGCGGCCCAGCGCCACAGCCGAGCGGCTACTACGAGCGACAGCGCGAGCGAGCATATTGAAAGAAGAGTCTGGTGGTCTTGTGCAGTGCGGTGCGGATTGCAGATTGCAGACTGAGAAGCCTTCGTCTACGGGGGCCAGGCACTACGTCACGCAGTGGCGTTTCCGTAATGGAAGTGAGCTGTTGGACTTGGGCAGATCCCACAGACGGCCGGCCATTGTTCAACCTGCGTCTGATTGGGGGAAAATGCCGTCAGCAGTTTTTGCCGTCAAATCACGATGCAGGTGCAACAAATCGCGAAACGATTTGTAACATCCAGACACCAAACGGAAAAATCTGTTGGGTAGGGGTGGTGTGGCACATCGCGCAAACACTTCAACACTGTACTAGATATCTTTCAAAGTATATTTTGTCAAATATGATGGCCGTTTTCACTTAAATAGTCGTTGTTTTCTCTTATAAGACGATATCCGCCATTTTTTGGGTTGTAGATGATATCTAAAGTTTGGAGGAGACGATCACTTTGGGCATCAATCGTGCCGTCGCCGTGGTATCTTTGTTGAGTCTATCGAGGCACACTTCCAATCCAAATGCGCAATCACTGGTCAAGCAGAGCAAGTTGCCTGCTGGACATTGGTGACGTTGTGGACGTCACGAACAGCCCAGCCCTGAAGGCCCGCCCCACTCAGCCTTACTCGGTGCTGGTGTACAGAGCCAGCGGATCTTCACATGCGGCGAAGACGATCCAAGATTCGACGCCTTGGGGTCAGGACGTGGCAGCTCAAAGGCTGACAGGCACCTGATCCTGTCAGTTGCCTCGATCGATGACAGTGGTGCGATCACCGCATTGGATTGGTCAGAATAAATATGTTGCGCTTCTTACTGGTCAAAACATCGAGATCTTGAAGAGCTATTCATGGCTACACTCGTGCATTCTTATCCGAGGTCGAAGCCGATGGCAGCCGCAGCGATGCAGACCATGAGACGTATCAATCACCGAGGGCGACCTCTAGGGCCGCATGGAACGATGGGTACCCGACTTTGATGCCACTTGATTCGGAATAACATCCCAGTCGGTCATTCGACATTTTGCAAGCCAAACACCGAGCACCACCAACCACCAGAAGTCTCCAGTCACCATGGGATCAGCCTGCTCCATCGAGAACGCGCAGTACGACGCTGAGAAGTTCAAACAGTCCAAGGCGATCATGGAGTCTGGCGCGGACGACGCCGAGAAGTTTGCCAAGCTGAAGGCGATCTGGGGCTCGGCTGAAGTCGCAGCTGCCGTGCACAAGGGCAGCACCAAGGATCTCCACGCGGTCGCCGCTGAGGCGCCTGCTGCTGCCTCGAGCGATGCCAAGGCTCACGCAGGCCCATCGGCGACTGAGACCAAGGCGGCTGAGCACCACGAGCCAAAGGCCGAACACCACGACGCGAAGCCCGCAGCCGACGCGCACGAGACGAAGAAGGAGGATGCCAAGCCTGCTTCTGACCACCACGATACCAAGCCTGCTGCTGAGCACCATGATACCAAGAAGGAAGAGGGCAAACCAGCGGCCGCTGACCACCACGAGCCAAAGAAGGAGGACGGAAAGGCCGCGGCGGAAAGCCATGGCGAGTCCCACGGCAAGGCCGATGACACGAAGAAGCACGACGACCACGCGCACGAGCATGCGGGTGAGCACCATGCCGAGAAGGCAGCGCACTAGGCGTGGGCATTCTCGTTGGCGTGGGTCCCAGATCTTCCATCGTAGCGATCTGGGTGTAGCCATTTAGGACGGCACCGTAGCATCTAGTGTCCCAACTATCATGAACATACCCTATTTTGAAACCCTCCCACATTGTGTTGGCGTCGATTTCTGTTGTTTTTTCCAACACCAACAACACCAACACCAACAGAACTCGGCAAATCGCCAACGGAACTCGCGGCCACGATTCTGCGCAGAATCCAACACCAACGCCGTTGCCTTTCTATCCGAACCATCATGACGTCCACACGTCGCAGAGTGGTCTTGAACTTCGACCTGAACCGCACGATCCTCATGTCGGACGCCGCCGGCGGACGCACGATGGAGAACACGGTCAACTACCTCCTGTCCGAGTGCACGTGGGGCCACGCCGACGCCAACGACGCTTCGAAATGGGTCTGCGTGTCCTCCGCATCGTCCATTGAGCCTCCAGCGGATGCTGCGACGCCGCTGATCACGTACAAGCAGTTTGTGGACGAGCTGCTGCCGTACAAGAGCCTCAAGGACGCGTCGCTGGGCGAGATCGAGCAGGTCAAGGCGTTCAACAAGGCCGCGAAGAAGCAGCGCACGGCGCTTCAGTCGGCGTTCACGGGCGCCGGTGGTCCAGGTCAGCGTGTGGCTGCTTCGTTCCTGGAGGTCATGGACAAGCTGCACTTCCCAGTGGGTGAGCAGCGCGAAGCCGCCATCCGCGTTGCAGCCACGCTGCCGCCGTCGCGCCTGCAGGAGGCGTGGAGCGAAGGCCGCTACTACTTGCTGCCGTCGTTTATCACCTTCCTGGCGTATCTCGCGGACGTGATCAAGGGCGACAAGTACGACGTGAAGCTCGTGTTCCGTACGTTCGGTGACGACATCCCAGAAGTCGCGAAGGAGCTGGAGATGCTGGCTGACGGCACGCACCCGCTGACGCTGGACAAGCCACTGCCGGCTCACTTCAAGCTGCAGGCGACTGGTGAGCAGGTCGGCACGTTCTACCGTGATGGTTTCGAGTCGGACGGCACGGCGTTGGCGGTGGGCACGCTCACTAAGGTGCCGTTTACGCGTGCGCACCAGAGCGACGCCAACGCGTTGCAGGCGTTCTACAGTGAACACCAGCCAGACAGCCCCGTGGAGATCGTGCGTGGTTTCCAGGCCATCCAGCAGCGTATCCAGGCCATGACTCAGCAGCACGGCACCATCGCGCTGCGTGACTACTGGGAGTGGTGGAGCGCCCACGCCGAGCACGGTGAGTACGGCAAGCTGCTCATCGTGGACGAGACCCAGCACGACGTCAACGTGTTCTATGACGACCACATCGAAGCCCACCACTCGCACATCGTGGACGTGCGTGACGCGACGACTGGTCAGCCAGTGCCGTTCGAAGAGAGCACGCAGAAGAAGTACCTGCAGCGTGTCGAGCCCTTCGCGGCCATCACGGACGAGCAGTACTTCATCAAGCTCGTGCAGGACATCCTCAAGGACTAGTCGTGTCGTGCCGGTCGTAGAATCAGTGCAGATAACCATGGAAATGTGCAAGTGGGTGCCTCAATCGGAGCTCCTCTTGTTAGTGAAACAAAGCTTCATTTTTTATCCATAGACTTCATTCAGACGTGTCTACTAGCAAAGGGGAGAAAAGCGTACAAAAAGGCAATTTTAGAGGGGAGAATGTGATCCGCTCACTGACTACAGCTCGGTGAATCTAGCTCTTCGTGGCGAGCTTAGACGACACCGCCGCTGGGCTGGCGTCCCAACAGTGTGTGGTTCTTGCGCTCTTCCTTGAGCGTCGGGTACGCCATCTCGTTGCTCGGGTACGGGCCTGGCGGTTGGATGTGCGTCGGTGGAGGCATCTGGCCGTTATAGTAGGCTGGCGACGGCGCCGCGTTGCCGTTAGGGAAGTTACCCGTGTTGGCGCGCGCGAAGCCGGCGTGGGGCGTCGGGCCGTTGAGCGTGTGCTGCGACTGCGCCGAGGCGTCCTGCTCCAGCGACTGCTGCATGGCGACGGCCAGGTCGCGCTCATACTCCTTTCGGAAATACCGGATCTTCTCGGCACGACCAGCAGAGCTCAGGTAGCCGGCGATGGACATGAGGATCACGCCGGCGAGACACACCCAGAAGCTGAAGCCGTAGAACCAACAGGACCACTGCGAGCGGTCGGCCTTGCAGTTGTTGAACACGAGGTTCACCGAGTCGACCTGGTAGAGACGCTGCTGGACGCCCCAGCCCCAGATCACGAGCGAGACGGCGAGTAGGATCGCTGTTAGACCATCCAACAAAATCGGATTAGGCTCGCCAACAAAAAGAATGTGACAAAAACCAACAACGTACAGCCAACAAGCGTCATGAAGGACGTCACGCGCTCGGCCTTGCCAGCCGACGGGTTGTACACAGCGAGGATGGAGGTGATGAGACCGACGACGGAGACAGCGGCGCCCGTGGCGGTGGTGGCCTGGCACGACTTCATGGCCTTGCCGCAGAGAACCTTGTGGAACTGTTCACCGTCGCCGACCATGTAGTTCGGAGTCGAGTTGGTCGCGCAGAAGTCACTGTACTGGAGCGTGGTTTCAGACGCGTAGAATGGGTCTTCAAGCGCGCCAGTGGAGTAGAAGGAGAAGAGACCGTAGCCCTGGAAGATGTCGTTGCCGTCGCGCTTGTAGTGCTGCTGGAACCACGCGGGATAGACCATCGCGTAGAACGCGCAGCCCGTCGACATGAGGGAGACCACCACGGCTGTGAAGAGAGAGACAAAAGCAACACGTCAGTACACTGCAGTGCAAGATATCGGCACATACAGAGCCGCTAGCACGTACTGAAGATGGTGTTCTTCATCGCGCTTGTTGGTTTGTTGGTGCTGTGCTTGCGCTTCCCGCAAGTCTGAATTCCAACAAGGGACTATCGAACTGACAACAGGAACCAGAGTAAGACTTGCCTATATTTCCGAATTTCGGAGACCGAGGATAGGAAATTTTCCAAAATGCGACACTGCAACAGTCTCGAGACATACAAACTCCAAGTCACGTGTAGTAGGTGCTTGCGATTGAGACAGCCCTATCCGCTGTCATCACCCAACGGAGGAGCAGCCAAAGCTGCTGACTCTGAGCATGTGCAACTGGATGTGTGCCCGGAAAGAGGTACAGTCGCACGTTAGACAGACTCTTTGGCAACATGTCGCCAACAGCAACCGCGATCCAACGAAATGACCACCCCAACGCCAGCTTCACCAACAACTTCAACGACGCCACGGCGGAGTGTTGGCAAAAGCGCCAACACCAACAACACGAAGAAATCTCACCATCTTCCACCCAAAAACGGAAATGGAGATGGAGCCGATGAGGACGAAGACGCCGATTTCGCCGTGGAAAAGAACGAAGGCGACGCCGACACGATCGTCGTGATGGCCCACGTCAAGGACAAGATCATCCCCGTGCACTGCGGCTTCGGCACGCAGCAAGTCGCGTGGCTAGGCCACGTCGCGATCGCACGATACGACGAAGAGAAGCTTCAAGGATGGCGATCATTAGGTGTCCCGACCAAGATCGTCAAGGACGCCAAGGACGAGCTGCCGCTCAGCGCCATCATCTACGACGTGTTGCAGAACCACAGCCACGTGTACATCACGACGTCGCTTGGATAACCAACAACCAAAGAGCAAAACAGTCAACTCCAAATTGTATTCTGGGTACTAACTACTGAGGCGCGTTTGTGTGTGGATCGATGGTGTACAGGGGACAAAACAGAGCGGAGCGAAAGCAAAAAGCGGGTGGCACACGACTACGCAAGCGCCAGCGTCCGAGTCGTCGGGTGTTGGCGTGGCGAGTCGTAGCGGAAGATAGATAGGCGAGAAGATCTGGGGTTTACATCAGACCGCACTACAAAACAACACAATGAAAACGTCAGTCCAATGGTCACTACGACACAACAGGAGATCAAGCGAACGTACTCCTTCGGCGGATGGCGCCTCGTCGTCCAGCTCCGCGAACACCTCCTGCTCGAGCTTCTTGATCTCGTCGGCCGGCAGGCCCTCGCCCTTCATGCTCACAGGCACGCCCTCGTTCGTGAGCAGCACGGCGAAGTCGCCCGACTGGTTCAGCGAGAACTTGGTGGCGAGGAACGAGTCCTCGTTCGGCTTGCGCTCGTCCTTGGCGTTCTTGTTGCGCTTGCTCGAGTACACCGTCATCTTGGACTTGGCGCGCATGGCGTAGTTGCCCGGGAAGCGGAAGACCTGGTTCTCGGCGCGGCCACGCACCTCCCAGCCGCCGAGCGACACAGCCTTGTCGCTCGTGTTCTCCACCACGATGCGGTCCTTCTCCAGGTCGAGGTGAGCGATGTGGATCGACGTTGGCGCGGCCGCACGCTTGGCACGCTTGGACGAGCCGGCGCTGGCCTCGCTCTTGCGCTTGCGCGACGCAGCGCCCTTGTTTGGCGTCGTGTGAGGCGTCGGCAGACCCACGCGGGTCTCTTCGCGGTCCAAAATGCGACGGTAGGTCTCGATTTCGTGGTCGAGCGCGATCTTGACGTCCATGAGGTCGTTGAACTCGGTCTCCTTCGTGACCTTCCACGAGCGAAGCTTCTCGAGGTTGGTCTCGTACACCTTGCGGTCGTCCTTGAACTTGGTGCGTTCCTCGCGGTACTCTCGCTCGAGCTGCGCGACCTTGTCCGTGAGGCTCTGACGGACCTTGAGACTCTCCTCGTAGTCGTTGGCCGTACGGTCGAGCTCCTTCTTGGTCGAGTCGAGCTCCGAGCCCATGTCCTCGACCTGGTTCTTCAGGCCCGTGACGATGTTCTCGAAGTAGTGGCGCACTTCCTTGTCGACGCCGGCGAGACGGTCCTCCGTGTCCTTCTTCCACTGCGCGAGCGCCTCCGAGTGCTTCTGGTTCATCTCCTTGCGGATGTTGGCGATCTCGGTATCGCGCGTGATGTCGAAGTCGGCGCTCTTCTTGCGCAGGTGCTCCAGCTCCTTGAGCGCGTCGCTGAGGCCGGCCTCGTGGCTGCGGTTCTCGCGCTCCAGGTCCTTGATGCGACGGCGCGCGGCCTGCAGCTGCGTCGTGAGCGTCGACAGCTCCTCCTTGGACGACTGCGCGTTGGCCTTCTCCTTGGTGAGCTCCACCTTGAGCGACTCGGCCAGCGCCTTGATCTCGCTCAGCTCCTTGACCTGCGCGCGCAGCTTGACCAGCTCGACGTGCTGCTCCTGCTCCAGCACCTGCAGACGCGCCTTCTGGTCCAGCTCAATGTCCAGCTTCTTGCGGGTCTCCTCCAGCTCGCTCGACAGGCGGAACTTGAGGTTGTCGATGTCCTTCTGCATGCGCTCGCGGATCGTCTCCAGCTCGCGCTCGGCCGCGTTCTTGGCGTCCTCCATCTCCTTCACGCGCAGCACATACAGCTCCAGACGCGAGTTCAGCGTCTGCAGCGACGCCTTCTCATCCAGGCGCTTCGACTTGATCGGCGACAGTGCGGTCGGCATGGTGACTCGTGTGTTGGGAGTGAGAATCTAAAAGACAAAAAACGCCAACGAAACACATCCATCAGTAAGACGCCGTTGTCTACATGCGTCTAACGAGCGCCAACGCGTGGGGCACAGCACACACCTGTTGGGTGGGTCTAATGAGGTCGAGTCCTCACTTCGCGGATGGCTTCCCGCTTTTGTTGGCGTTTTCTGTGGGTGGGTTGTTGGTTCTGTCGGGTTAACCTGGAGCCCAGTCCTGTCCTTGGTTTTGATTCCCCCGCGCGCGCGTTCTCCGCCACTCTCCGCTGCTCCAGTGCTCTCCGCTCCCCTCCTCCCTTACAAACAGGGATTCAAACAGGCAAACAAAAACGAGGCCAACCCACAGGCGATGGGATGATCCATCCGTAATTTACGAAGGATGGCGGGAAGATTTTTTTTCGAACGCAGAGAAGTGCAACAGAGCATTCCGTACCGCCATTTGGTGATGAATGAGGAATGTGTTTTGGAAATAAACGGAATCTCGTGCGGAAATTCCGTTTGGTCAACTGAACTTTCATTACCTAAAATCAGGAAACCCTCCACAAACTAGAAGGGTATTTGTTTAGGTTATCTATTTTCCAGCCACTTATGCCGCGTGCTGTTGCATCTGGATCGGCGATACAAAATGTTGCTCTACCAAAGTTTCCTCGGTAGCCATGAATATGTGGTACATAGCTGTTTCGTAGAGCGTCAATGTCATGAGGTACCGGGTGCAACAGTGTTCGAAACGGCCTCCATCACCAAGGTGGCTATCCACATCAAGATTTCTCGCGTGAGAGCTGAGGAATTCCTTCATTAGTTGGAACATTCCATACCGCGGAAGTACGATTGAGCCTGCTCATTCTTGGCGGAGCGAGAGTTCAAAGTCATTGGATTGAGACGAAGAAATGTGGCGCCGACTTGGTGAGAGAGAAATGCAGGAAAAGTCACTAATGTCACTAAAGCGCAACATATTTTCCGCACGAGATTCCGTTTATTTCCAAAACACATTCCTCATTTATCACCAAATGGCGGTAAATTACGAATCATTGCCGACTTGAGGAAGAAACGAAGTAAACTAAAAGCGCGGGGTATACACAACCCTGAGGGTTGTGTGTATAGCTGCGTCCATGAGTTGTCGCCAGCGATCAAGAAGCCTCGTCATCATTCTCCGACACATTTCAACAGGAACCAACGCAGCCACCATTCGGATTTTCAAAATGCTTCCGAGCCAAACACCAGCCGACTGAGAGAACCTCCCTCCTTTCCCTGTTTTCTCTGTCGGTGAAGTCACAACGGCAAACAGCTGCGATCCACCGAAGAGAACCCCAAACTCGATGCTGGTCTATCCGGATAAGTCAGGTACTGTATACCTCAGTCCCTCTTAGACTTAATATATGTTAATTATCATTCTAGACTAATGTATCCTGAGTATTTACACATCTAGAATGTAGGCCAACAGCTCTGGCGCTTCCCGCTTCACCACAATGGCGAGAAAGGCGGTCAGGAGCACGATAATGAGCCACACGATGCACACGACGAGATGCAGCGTCAGCGCGGCGTGCACGACTGCTGCGTCGTCAGCGACTGCGCCTCTTAGCGTGCAGGTCGCGATGATGCCCACGATCATGCTCACGAGATGGAAGACGAGGTGGCGCTGCACGCGCAGCACGCTGAGCTTGCACACGCCCAGCTGTTCCTGCTTGAGCTCCACGCGCGAGTAGAGCGCCTCCTGCTTGGCCTGCAGTCCGAACTCACCACGCTCCGCCTGGTCGATGATATCGTCGGTGAGGTCGCCTCGTGCGCTGGTCTGACGAGTGTGGACGGTCTCGAAGTAGGAGCCGGTGGCCGCCATGAGCCGCAAAATCGTCGCGTTGAACCACAGCGCCACGAGCGTCGCGACGACCGCCCAGTCGACGTCCGTCGTCAGCGTAGCAGCCGCGTGCTCCAGCATCTCCACACGCTGCACGTAGTAGAAGATGTGGAGCGACGCGACGCCCATGGCACCCACGAGCGACGTGACTGCGATCGACACGGGCAGCCAGAGACAGAGCCGCAGGAGGAAGCTGGCGTTCGGGAAGGCGAACACGAGCACGTGAAGCGCGACGCCGCGGAAGAGATTGAACAGCGACTTGGCGGCGAGCGACTGCAGCAGTTCCACGGTCGTGGCGTACTCGGTGTGGACAGCAAAGACGTCGACGTGGAGAGCGAGATTGTCGAACTTGAGGCTGTCGGCCTGAAACAGGCAATAGAACTCGAACCGGTTGAGAAGCGATGCGTAGATGAGCAGCGTGAGGAAGCACAGCACGATCGTGAAACCCATGACGCGAGCGAAGTGGCGACGCAGCACGCGGTCAAGCTGGTATTCCTTCACGTCGATGAAGCTACAGACACATAGAACGTAGACATAGTAAGTATCATCCATCACGATCCGCCCACCAAGAGGAACGATGACACGTACTTGTCCTGGAGCGCGCTGATTTTGTTCTGGATGAGTCGACAGGAGAGTCCCACGCATGCCACAGCGAGCAGGACTTTGATGATCATCATCGCCAGCAACCACGCGCGATCCGTCACCAGAAAGCTCTTGGGGATGGAGAGGTACGTGCCGTTGACGGGATCCAAGTGGCGACTCGCAGCACACGTTCGCCACTCGGACTGTGTCGTGTACTGCTGCGTCATATGCTCGGGATCACTGAGCATCTCGGGCGACGTCTCGTCTCGCAGTCGTGCCATTTCGCCGATTTCCACGCACAATCCGAAGCAGAACCAGAGGAACACGAGCGCCTCCAGCGTGAGATTCGCGTACACGCTCATGAGTTCCAGCCACGTGCTGCTGAGCGGCGCTGCGAATGCCGGTTGTCCGTCCACCATCAGTGCGTGCGTGCAGACTTCGGCGAAGACGTCGTTGTTGCCGCCGTTGATCCGCACCGCGACTTTCTCGTTACGATGCACCCACGCGACTTCCCCGTCCAGCTTCGAGACTTCCTTGCACGGGCCTTCCACGATCATCTCGACCTCGGTGCCGATACGAAGCTTGCGCAGGCAGAGCCGCACGCGGTGGGCTGCCACGTTCTTTTCCTTGCGGCCGTCAGCGTACAAGATGGTGTAGGTCTTTTCAGCCTCGTTCACTGTGACGATGGTACCCAAAAAGACCTTCGCTTTGCCCTCAGCGAGGACCTCAACGGAGCTCTTCGGAGGATGCAGGCCCTGTGGAAGCTGTAGCGTGGGCAGCTTGAGTCCAGGAAGCCCGACCATGAACTTCGGCCGCACGTCACCATTTTTCACAGTGAGCTTTGTCTTGGTGACGCCGTCAGCTTCAGTACATTCGACGACACACGTCGCGTCGTTCTTCAAGCGAAGCACAACTCCATCCTGCCAGAAGACGCGCGGCGGTCCTTTGCTTTTGCTGCGTTTGCCGTCTTCATCGTCGTCACCTTCGCGGCGTCGCACACGAACCTGCATTCCCTTTCGAAGCATCGTCCACGACGGAAGCGATGGCATGGCCGGCATGGATGGCAGCCCTGGAAGTCCCGGCATCGCAGGAAGCGACGGCAGCGAGTAGTTGAGCCAGGGCACAGCCCGCAGCTTGGATCCAGGCACCTTATGGATCACGTCGCCCTCGATTTCATCTTCGATATCGTAGCAGGCAGGAGACGTGTCTCGATGGATCTTGATCACGAAGCCTTTGCGCTCGAGACCTTCTTTTGCGCGGTAAAACACGCGAGCGTTGAGGGTAAATGACTGGTTCGTGAGTCGTGAGGAGCCCCACAGCTTTGATAGCATCGACACAGGCGTAACTTGAGCTGCAGGAACACGCTTGGACACATGGTCGGTGTCGCTTTCGTGTTCAATGTCGCAGGCACGATCATCTTGGCGAAGTAGTTTGATGTAGCCGCGGTGCGAGCGGCCGTCATCATCCTGGAATTCCACGAGCTGGTGCAGCCGCAGTTGGTCAAATCGCACACCACGACGGGCAGACGCCGTAGATTGACGCGCTCGACTCGTCGTTCGCTTCCTTTTCGGAGTGTCTCCGTCGCTGTCATCTTCGCCGTCTTCATCATCGCCAGAAGAGGTCTTCCGTTTGGCTTTGGACTTGCGCTTGCGAATGGACGAGGCGTCTTTGCCATCTTCATCCTCATCCTCGCTGCTGTTCTGCTTCTTCTTGGGCTTGGCTTTCAAAGGCTTGCGGATACGTTTTCCATCCACCGCCTGCGCAACCTCGTCGGCGTCACTCTCGTGGGAGATGTCGTACATGCCGTCCTTGCGCTTCTTCTTCACGCGGCCGCGCTGCCACGCTTTGCTCTTGCCGCCTTCTTCCTGGAACTCGACTTTATCCCCGACCTCCCACTCGCCATCACCGTCTTCTTCCTTCTGCTTGTCATCTCGGTCCTCTTCGTCTTTTTCTTTCCCACCGTTCTTCTTCTTCACATCACTTGCTGCGACCTTCTTAACAATATCTTCCGATTCCTTGTCCACAACGTCGAATGATCCGTCCTTGCGGCACATCTTGACGACGCCATCTCGCCACTTCTTCTCTCCTTCCAGTCGATACAGCACCTTGTCACCCTTATCCATCACCTCCGCATCATTTGCAGTCTTTGCCTTGGAGGCAGATCGCTTCTTGACCTGGATCCGCTCAGGCTTGACATACTTCTCCGTTTTACCCGAGTCGCTGTACTCGACTGTGAACTCTCCGCTCATGTGCTTGCGTGTGACGGTCGCTGGCAGAAACGCACTCTTGTCATCCGCGCTTTGCACCAGCACGGCATCGCCCACAGCCACGCCTGCGCCGTCATCTTTCTTGTCCTTGCTCACGCTTGCATCCGTTGCCTGAGAGCTTCGCTTCTTGGGCTTGGCAGGTTCGCCGTCAGACGTCATGCCGTCTTCTCTTCGATCTTTGCCGTGGATTTTGCCTTTCACTCGTCACTCACTCCGCGTGATAGATGATCTGAAATATTCATCCGGACCATCAACGTCAGTGCCACAAATATCACGCCGAAGACTCGATATCCTTGGACGATGGTGGAGAAGCTGCTAAGAATACTCAGTCGCCAACGGCAACGCGCTGACAGCTGACGACGTTCTGCCAGGAGCCCAACGGAAGATCAACGGTCTGGGCCTCATTCACCTGAGTTGCTCGAGCAAAATGGGCAGCTTCCCGTCCATGATGGAGTCTGGTGGCGGCGCGGGCGTGCATCCGCATCCACCTCCTGGTCGGTCTACAGCCACACCGTCGCCTCCTCCAGGAAGCAACCAGACGGACTTGCAGTCGCCGCTCAACTCTGGCCAGACGAACGGCCGTGGTGAGGGCATGGCGCCGCCGACCTCCCGCAGTGGCAATCTCGCGCGCGTCCGCTCACGCGCTTTGCTGATGAAGCGACTGCTCAAAGGTCGTATCCTGTTCCTCGGACTCGACGGCGCAGGCAAGACGACGCTCATCCAGCAGCTTCTTCGCCAGAGCAGCATCGACGCCACCGAAGAGGACGACGAAATCTTCACGCAGTGCATGAACCCAGGCGATCAGTCGTCCCGCTCGACGCTGTTGCAGGGGTCCACACGCGGGAACAACATGCTCGTGTCTTCGTCCTCGAACGGCGATCTCTCCATCAGTGACGACAAACTCCCAAAGCTTTACCCGGATCCCACCAAGGCCACGCACAGCGTCGCGTACAGGCTCGAGTCCGAGCGGTTCGTGCAGCTCGTGGATGTTCCTGGCGGACGCAAGTATCGATCCGCTCGCTGGCGAGCGGCGCTCCACGGGGAGTCGTCCTTCCAGGATCTTCCCGCCGCGACAGCCACCGGCGCGCCCATCAGCTACGCCAACGTGCCGATCGTAGGCGTGGTCTTCGTGGTGGACGCCTCGGACCAGACGCGGTTCCCACTCGTCGCGCAGGAGCTCGTCAAGGTCCAGAAGCTACGCGACCAGCACCAACACCACCAGCGGACGCCCTCTTCGTCTTCTTCGTCGTCTTCGGCTCTTTCCCAGGCGCTGCAGCGCGCGCCGTTCTTCCTGGTGCTCAACAAAGTCGACTTGACGGCGTCCAATAACAACAACAGCGAGCCAAACGACCAGCAGATCCAGGAGAGACGACGCGCGTCGAGACAACTGCGTCAGGAGCTCAAAAAGGCCTTCGACCACCACCTTCGCATGGACCAGAAGAGGCATCCACACGACTATGCGGCCACTGTAGCTGCTGGTGGAGAGCCACCGCCTTCAAACCAACCAGCGATCCCAGGCAGCAAGAAGCAGGCGCTGGCAGAAGCCAACAACAACCGCAAGACCATGCTCATGACCAGCATCGCCGAGTGCTGCGCCTTCGACCGTGACAGCGTACGCAGTCTCCACGGCTGGCTCCGCGACGAAGTGCGGCGGCTGTGGGCGTCGTAGTTAGCTTAGCTTAGTTGTCGTCGTCGGACTCGTCGTAGTCGTCGTCTTCCGGGATCGCCGTCGCTACGGGAAACGAAGCACTTGCCGCTGTGTTGCTCGTGCTTTCCTCGATCTCTCGCTCCAGCGCACGCATCAGAATCCACGCAGGGTCTTCGTCTTCGTCTTCTACGCCGTCTTCTTTGCCGTCTTGGCCATTTTCCTTCGGTTTCTCTTCTTCTAGACCATGTGAACCATCAGGCAATGATGGGGATTGGGAGGGCTCCTCTCGAGGCTTCTTGGACGGCGCTGACTGCGCCAACGCCAGTGTTGGTTGCGCCACTGCGTCAATAGACACTTCTTCATCATGTGCATCTCTCGCGGCCTCTGCAGCGTCGCTGTGCTTGCGCTTGGAGCCGATCTCCGCCGCCATCTCCCGTGACGCCATCGTGTTGTTCGGCATTTCTGTGGTTTCTGTGGGTGGCTTCCACACCAATAAACCTTATTCTTTCAAACCTATTTCTATGTTTCCAACCTGAAAGGGTTTATCTGGAGTAGGTTTGAAATACGACCCCTCCTTCCGCAACATAAGTGGCCACCTTGGAGCAACTCAAGCATGAGCAGCTCCGTAAGCGTCCCAACAAATCCAATCGAAACGTGGGAAAATGGCGTCGCCGGCGCCGCGGCAGACAACGTCCAAGGCCGCGCAGGGTCTTCTGCCGCAGATTGAGGATGCGATATCGTACCTAAACGAAGAGATCGTCCAGATCCGCAGCGGCGCGAGAGACGCGAGCCTTCATGACATCGTGGCGGATCCGTTGCCGCGCGACCAGTTCGCTGGTCTGCTGCAAGTGTGGAAGCTGCCGCCCGTGCCCGTGGAGCTGTCCAAGATGTTTGTGCAGCTGGAGGAGCTGAGGGAGAAGGAGGCGGCCGAGTAGATGGACAAGTCGTCGGTGGAG
>JAADXB010000020.1:0-40095 GCA_023337495.1 Pythium diclinum | reverse complement strand
CCGCCCTTGTTCTTGTCGTCGACCGCAGGACCCTTGCCGCTGCCGTCGTTACCGCCCTTGTTCTTGTCGTCGACCACAGGGCCCTTGCCACTGCCGGTGCTGCTACCGCTAGGCGTAGTTGGTTGCTTTGGTGTCTGCTGGGATGTAGACTGGCCATTGCCTCCGTTGCTGGTGGAGGTATATCCTCCGTTGGAAGGACATGGGGCGCCTAGAAAAAGAAAGGGAGGTTGTGAATAGGCAGAAGCTAGTAGACATTGGAAGGCTGTTGCGTACCTCCGGATGCAGCCTTGACCGGAACTGTCGGCTGGACGTACTGGTTTTTGTTGCTCTTCTTGTCTTCCTTGTGCTGCTTTTTTTCTTCTTTCTTCTCGAGTTTCGCCGATCTCTTCTCTTCCTTAGCTGACTTGGAACTGGTCGCTGGCGGATAGGCCGGCGTGACCTCGGTGGCCTTGCCCTTGATGCTGTTCGGGCATGGCGTCGTGGTCACAACCTTCACACCAGTCCGTGGGCTCGACGTCGAAAACTTGCTCGTAAGCTGGCGAGGCGAGTCGACACCACGGAACGTGTGCACGTTCTTCTTGCGACCGCCGTAGTTCGAGGGCGACGCGACCTGAGCTGCGCCTTGACCGTCGCTCTCAAGAAGCGAGTTCAACGCACGGTGCGTGTGGCCGCGAGGGTTCTCACCAAAACCGCGGCCAGCACCACCGTTCACGCGCGGTGCGGCCGGAGCAGCGTGCGCCGCCGTCGCGACCGTCGAGATCGCGATGATGGCCTTAAAAATGGTCTTTGCGTAGATCATGGCTGCTTGGGGTCTTGAAAAGGGTTGCACGAAGGCTGAAGACGCGGAAGGCGCTTCGAGGGGGTTGCTTGCTCGCGAGGAGGTGGCACGGGTTGCTCAAATTCCAGAGTGAACGATTCCGACGCCAAGGCTGCTCGAGGAGCGCACCTGCGCTCTCGTCGTCATCTTCCCGCCAACCGCCCATCCGAGGATCGCGCATGGGCCTCACAGCTGGAGCGCATCAGGACCTGGGACGAAGCTTGCGCAAGAATAGGTACTAAAGATACCGCAGCCACGTCGTCGACGCTTCTTATGATAGAACGTCAGATCTGCATCAGCCACGCATCAGTTGTCAGACCGAGGGATCAAAAATAGGCTAAACTCGAAAATGGTGTACCTTCGTAGCTCGAATATGGATCAGCCAATCTGGGCATCGTGGCAATCATACAAATCTTTGTCAGGAAGATCGGCTCCCAATCAGGAAAGAGGCTCGGGTTGCTGATGAATTGATCGCTGGGGCATACCTTGGGTGTAACGGCCCGAGTCTTGAGACTTGAGCAATATTCGAGCAGACTGGAACGCGATGCAATCGCGGCCGTGAATAGCGTGAGAGGCGGCCGACAACCTATCAAAGCATGCAGACATACCACACCATTTCCATGGGATGGTGTATATGTTGATAAATATCCAATTGAAACCCAACGGCTGGTCTTGCTCGCTCAGTGCTGGGGCATGGAGGATGCTCGCCGTGCCGACATTTGGCCGGCGTTCTCGAAGAAGAACTCGCGGTTCGCTCGTAGATTGTCGACGTACTTCTTGGCCTCTGGTAGAATGCCTGCGATGGAGTTCCACAGTGGTGCGACCAAGTAGTCGATGAAGTTGACTTGGAGGCGAAACTTCACCGACTCGTCGTGCAGATTGACGATGTGCGGCGGCACTGCCACTCCGACCTGCTCATATTTCTTGGCTTGCAGCGTGAACTCCTCACACACCAAATCCACCCACTTACGAGCAATCGGAAGCGGACGGGCCACATTGCCCAAATCAGAGCCGTGGATGATCATGTTGAGCATGAGCTGCCGGCCGTCGGTCACGTTCTCAAAATCGGCGACTCTGCTCACGGACGCCAGTTCGCCAATGAGTTTGGAATGGTGCTTCATGTCCGTAGCGAGGATGCACCGAATGATAGCTGTTCGGACGGACGACCGCATGCTCAGGCTCAAGTCTTGCAATATGTCACAGCCAGGAGCTACATACCACACCCAACGTTTTGTTAGTCCAGGTCAAGTAAGAAGCAATCGCTAATACGGACTCACTTCTCAGAACGTCGAACGTCGTGGCTGCATGGTGGTTCTCAAGCACGGATATGTCATTGTAGCACAAAGCGAGAGTCGAACTCGACTCGATCTCGAACTGGTTGTCGTTGCCGGGGTGGTCTGCATCATGACCGAGTGCTGCCACGAGAATACTGAGTGCCTCGTACTCCTTGATTATATCGAGCACGGAGGTTTGTCGAATCAGGCGATAAGAAGAGTGAGCCACGTCGAACCCGTGATAGAAGTTGTGGTACGGAATGTCTCGATACCTCGTCATGATTGATCCGACGAAGTTGCGCAGCGTCTGGATCTCGATGCGGAACGTTGTGATCAGGAGAAGGCCTTCGAACAGCAGGAAGGAGTAGTGTTTCAGCTCGTCCATACTCTTTGACAGTGGGTCGAAGTCGTCACTGAGCATTTCGTCGTTCGCTGGCGAAAACTTCATTGTCATGCGCCGCCACCGATTGACCAAAGAGCTCGCGCGCGTGGCACGAACAATTGAGTTGCGGCTCTTCCTGCGCAGCTCGAATGAAGTTGCCTCACTTCCTCCCTTCTCCTCTTCCGTTCCTGACTGCGACGAAGGTGAAGTCGAGCGCCCGTCTTGATCTTCAGAAGGG
The DNA here is from genome assembly GCA_023337495.1 of Pythium diclinum. NCBI lineage: Eukaryota > Oomycota > Peronosporomycetes > Pythiales > Pythiaceae > Pythium > Pythium diclinum. Next base: position 37,384 of record JAADXB010000020.1, on the reverse strand, counting down.
ATCGGATCCAAACCCACCGCTGCACGTAGCTTCATGGATTGCTCTCGTTTGCGTTTGTAGAAGCACTTTGCGAGGAACTTGCCGAGTGCCCAGCACGCGTACGCAAACGTACTCCACTTGTTGCGTGGCACCCGCTTGGACTCGTCAAAGCCAGAAATGTCGAGCAGCGAGTGTACGCTGGCGACGTCATGTTTGGCGTTGCTCTCGTCTTCATCATGAATGTCCATCACAACACGGTTCGCCCAGTAGTCGGCTTGTACCTTGGCAAACATGATCAAGGACGAGTTGATTCGTAGCGCGTGCGAAACCAAGTGGTTGTACACGTCCAGAACCTTCTCATCGAACTTCTTGATCAACGGATGAGAGCCTGCATCCATGAAATGCATCGAGTTCACTGCCTGGATCACGCCGAGTGTCTCGCCATTCTTGTCTAGAATCGGGAACGTGAACAACGACTCGGTCTTGAAGCCAAACTTGACGTCGAAGGACCGATCAAATCGCGGGTCGTCGTACGCATTACGGACGATGAGCACTTGCTTTGTGTACGCGACAGTGCCCGCGATACCTTTGCCGTATGGAATTCGAATTCCGTTTACGCTACCGAGCGTGCTGAGTGACCAAAGTTCCGACTTGATGGGGTCGGCAACATACAGCGTGACGCGCTTGGTGTTGAAGATACTCTGGCCAATGTCGCAGATCATGTTCACCAACGCGGACGGATCGTTGATGTTCTCGACTTGAAAGTGGGAATTGAAGAGGTTGATCAGCTTTTTCTTCTGCGACGTCGACGTATTCATGTCCTCGTTCTTCTTCTTGAGCACCACGGCAAGCGCGAGCGAAGCGAGGAACGGCTTGAGCGAGACCTCATCAAAGCAGTGCTGTTCTTGTTTCGAGATGCATAACAGACCAGCGTAGGACGCGGCCATCGTACGCGGCAAAGGCAGAAACACAACAGTCTTGGGTTGCAGCACACCCAAGAATGGCGGAACTTCATGGTGCGTCGTGAGATCCATCGGATCGGCTCGCTCCACGCTCTCGACAAATTTGCGGAACAGAGTCACCTGCGACGCATCTTCACTGACGACATCACCCATGCTTTTGAAGGCCGCCAAAAGATCTGCAGGTAGTTCGCCGACGTGGTCGCGCTCGCCTTCTGACTTAACGAGCTGACCCTGAGCGAGCACACGGCATTTCTTCTTGATCGGGTGGAAGTCGAGCAAGCAAATCGCATCCGACTGGGACTGAATCATCAGCTTTGAGACGAGCTGGCTGAGATTGGGAGACACTAGCCAGCGCTGTTCTTCTCGGTTTGCCGCAGCAACTTCCTCGTCTTCCTCTCCGCTTTCTTCTGCCGGATTTGCCATCGACGCGAACTTATCGTCGTCTTCCCTCGGGGTAGGAGCAGCAGACATCAACGAGGAAGATGACGGCGTCGTGGTGAGCTGGTGCTCGGTCATGACCGATAGAGGCAGCACCGTTTTCTGCAGGAACTCGTCCAGTAGATTGTAGGTGGCGCTGGTTTTGATGAATGTCTGCTTGAGGTCGTACTGGTACACGATGTTCTCCAGCGTCGTCATCGCTGCTGCGAAGAGAGACGTAGGGAACGCAACGCAACGCAAGCTGCGCGCCTCCACCACGAAGATCGGTTTGCCCTGCTCGTCCACGATCACGCTCGCGAGTGTACTGCACGTCTTCACCTGCGCTTGGGAGTCGACGTCGCTGTGCCAGTCGTACGTCGACAACGTCTGCAAGTCGGTGACGTACATGGAAGCATTTTGGCGCGGCGTACCCAGAGGCTCTTCACTCGTGACGACCATCTCCATGGCGAACTTGTCCAGAGACACTTCAAAGCCAGCGACGCCCGGCTTGGTACACGCCGTCACGTTCAGCATCCGCGTCGTGTGGTCGATCGAATACAGCACAGCCCAGTCGGCACGCAAGGCCTCTGCCGTCGACTGTAGCAACGCATCGATGGTCTTGAGCAGCATCTCTTCGGAGCGCACAACGTCGCGGAACCTCACATTGGCGAGCTGGCGATAGAACTGGAGCTGCTGCTTGACGGAGATCTCGGCGCTGCCCGGCTCAGCGTCTGAAGTAGTTGTAACTCTCGCGGTCACGGGGTGGTCTTCACTGGATCCTTCCGTCGCTGGTTGTGGCGCCAACGAAGCTGATGAAGCAGGCGAGCTGAATGACCGCCGAGGCTCATGGCTGGCACTAGGTAACGACTCGGTCGAGGCGCTCGGACCGAGACCGCTCAGCGGCTTGAGCGGCTCCAAATGGATGCGGAAGTCATTCGCCGGCGGCTTCTTGCTGTGTTTCCCCTTCTGCGGCGGCGTTGGCGTGAACTTGGACCCGTTTTTCCCTGCAGTTTCGTCTGCAGAGCCGTCACCGAGGACGTGCTTGGCGATGATCGACGGGAAATACACGGGCGTATCGCACCCAAGTCGACTCAACCGCGTCATTGCGGGTCGCGGGCGGCGTCCCACGCACTCAACAGACCGCGCGGCTCGCGTGGAGATCTCGCTGTATCGCTCTCGGGTCTTGGGCAGTCGCGAGTCAGCGTGTCAGTCCACAGGCACGACGCTAGGCTCTCGTCAGTGAACGCCACGAGGCGTCGGCCGTGCTGAGGAGGCCAGAGCTCGACCCGTAGGGATCCATCTTATCAGGCACATGCACTACAGTGGTGTGTACGTGGAATTTTCCGTGTCTGCGGCCCTCCCACACTGGAAATAGCGACGCGGATCCTTGGCTTGGCTCAGACGTATGCCGTATTTAGCGCCTCAGAACTCTTCAACTACGGACAGGATTCGAACGCGAAGAGCGCGGTCTTGAAGAAGAATTCCATTCCTCTAAGGAGACGAACACCTTCATCGCTGTGGAAGCGTCGCTGGCATGCAATAGCACCGCCACAGCGCAGGGTAACTCGTGTGAGCTCTGCTCATTCAGCGCTTGGTTGAAAATGGGGTTTCCCGCGCTAGTTACACCTGAATACTAGACGGTCTTATGTTGCAGTCATTTGGTTACACATGTACCTTCGTAAAGTACTACGGTAAAATACGAAAAAAGAGGTGTTAATTCAGTACATACCATCAAGTGGATCTGATCCTCCTCATCGTCGCAGACTGCGATTCGCAGTAGAAGACGGCAGACACGATGCGTCCTCCCACACGCCAACACTGTCTTGTTGTGTGGATGGATGAGCGCTTAGCAACAGCAAACGGCTCTGCATCCATCCATAATCCATACAGAGATGTCATCAAAGCTGACCACGAAGCACCGCAACGATTGCACGTGGTTTGGGAACCGCCCACTTGCACATAAAAGGGCATGCTAATCTCAAGACCGAGGTCGTCTTGATTCGAGGCAGCGTCGTGACGACGATGGAGTGCAAGACTCTACTCTTACATGATGATAAAGTAATACTCTGTAGAGCCAGGCCCTGGGCCTGGCTACAGAGCGCCTGCCAGGCGGGCTGACCAACGTGTCAGCATTGACACGCCACGCCTTTCGCGCGTGTTATCAGATGCCTGGCGATCGTGCGACTCGCTAAAAGATCAGCGTGCACTTTCGTTCAGCTCTTTCAACAGAGTACACGCGCTGGAAACCAGAGGCTGGGACAGACAGCTCCAGTTGAGGTTGGAAGCTCAAGTTCTGTAGAGATGGCGACCTTCAGCTTGCTGACGTGCCATCAATCACGGCCTGGGGGTCGCGCAACCGAGCGTACAGTTCGACGAAGCAGGTGACCTGCCCGGTCAGTGCGCTCATGGTGTGCAGTGCCGACTAAGCGCCTTGAACACGAGCCCTCAGTGCAGGGCTGTGTGTCAGTACAGTATGGTCGACGGCAAGCTTGCCGGACTCGTTTGGTGGCATTGCGGATTTTGCCAGCGACTGCGCACTCGGGTCTTCCCAGCTCAAGGCAAACACTCTTCACGATGAAGATCGCGGCGATCTTCTCCTCGCTTCTCGTGGGCCTCTCGGTGGTCGCAGCTGACGGCGTTGGTCGAGTCAGCGCTGCTCAGCAGAGCCCCGTCGTCACGGACAAGTCGGCGTTGGCTGTTGTTCCTCCTGTCATCAACTGTGCTGATCTCGCGGCAACGGATCTCACGAGCATCGGCGGTGAAGGAAGTTCGATCGACTCGGCGGCTGAAATCACCAGCAGCGGCTCAAGCGGCGGAGGTGGCGGTGGCGGTGGTGGTGGTGGACCTCCTAGCCGTCGCCTCGAAGCAGTCACGTACTGCCAGGTCAACGGTCGTCTCAACACCAACGTCACTTTCACCGTGCTGCTGCCAAAGGCGACTTGGACGCAGCGCTTCCAGTTCACGGGATGCGGAGGTCTCTGTGGTTCGAACGGCCTCGCGCGAGGCTCGTCCGACGGCTCGGGCCAGTTCGCTCTGGCGGCGACCGACATGGCCGGTGGTAACGATGGCAGCTTCGGCTTGATCCGTGACCGTCGTGTCAACTTCGCCTACCGTGCCAACCACTGGGTCACCGTGGCCGCCAAGAAGCTCATCAAGGCCTACTACGGCCAGGATCCAGCCTTCTCGTACTTCAACGGCTGCTCCGATGGCGGTCGTGAGGCTGTGATGGAGGCGCTGCGGTTCCCGGACGACTTCAACGGCATCATTGCTGGCGCGCCGGCGTTCCAGTTCTTGATCCAGAACACGCTCCACCACGGCTGGCTGGCACGCAGCAACACGGGCTGGGACGGCACGCACCCGCTGATCAGCTCTCGCCTTGCGGTCCTCCACAACGCGGTGGTTGCTGCCTGTGATGAACTGGACGGACTCAAGGACGGCTTGATCTCGGAGCCTCGTCTGTGCAAGTTCGACCCCAAGACGATCCAGTGTGCCGCGGACGCGACCGAGACGACTGCTTGCTTGACGGCGGCGGAAGTCGACGCTGCTGTGAAGATCTACCAAGGTCCTCTGGACACGACGACCGGTGAGCACTTGACCGTCGGTCAGGCTCAATTCGGCTCGGAACTCTCGTGGGCTGGTGTCTTCGTTCCAACGACGCCCACTGGCGGCATCATGAGCGAGAGTGCGTCGCTGGCGGTGCTCAAGTATCTCGCATTCGAGCAGACGCCGCCGTCGAACTACACGCTGGCGGATCTCGAGTTCACCAAGGCTACGCTCGATAGTCTCAAGGCTCGCCACCCGCTCTTTGATGCTATCAGCCCAGACCTTACTGCCTTCAAGCGTGCGGGCGGCAAGCTCATCCTGTACCACGGCTGGTCGGACCCGCACATCACGCCACGCGGCACGATCGCCTTCCACGAGGCGCTCCAGTCGCACATGGGTAAGGTTGCCGTCCAAGGCTTTGAGCGCCTGTACTTGTTGCCAGGCGTGTACCACTGCAGCGGTGGTGACGGCTTCTCGACGTTCGACTTCCTTGCCCCGATGCAGAAGTGGGTCGAGTCGGGAGTTGCTCCGGATGAGATCGTCACGAGCAGCACCAGCAAGGGCTCGCGCCCGTTGTACCCGTACCCGTACGTGGCCAAGTACAACGGTGTGGGTGACGTGACGAACGCCACGAGCTACGCCAAGAGTGGACCACTCTACAACAAGCTCACGGCTCCTTGGGCTGGCGCGAGCTTCTTCAAGCCGTACACTCCAATCGAAGGATAAGCTCCTGGAGGGATTCCTCCAAGGAGCACATCAGGCAGCAGACAGCTAAGAGATAAAACACTTTGAATGTTTGAGTGTCCATTAAACGTCCAGAGAGAACACTTACCGATATCGCGTGGCAGCCGTGCGATTAAAGTCCCATTCCGCTGAGCCGTTGGTCGAGTTGTTGTGATAAATTGGCGACAGTATCGGTTTCCGTGGCTTCTTGGGGTAGCAGCCGCACAATTTTCACGAGCCACGCCTTCACGACACCCACAGATTCGCTCGATGGATCTGAATTATTGCCGTGGGCGCGACACCACTCGAGATCGTTTAGAAACAATGCCAGGATTTCAACCTGGAATGAGCTAGATAGAGATCACATACATGCACATGGTTAGTATCAGATGGTCAAAGCCACCGCATTGAGGAGGATTCGTACCGCGATCCAGTTGCTGGCGCGTGGCGACGGATGATGTACTCGATCGACTCCAAGACTCCTTGCACGTCCTCTACCGCTGTCTGAGCTGGAACCGAGTAGATAGACGTCAAGAGCCACCGCCAGGTCAATCGAAGCTTCGTAGTTGTCAACGCAGCAAAGGTAGACGACCGCTGCTCCAACAACCACGCCACACCATCTCGAGAGACTCTCAGCTTCTCCAAGACTTGAGCAAGTCCACGAATCGCCTCGCTGATCAACGTTTCCTTGGATTTCAAACCTCGACCGTCGTAGACGAAGGCCTCAAACCATGCGAATACGTGAGCTGCATGCGCTTTCTCCGTCTCGGCCGAGTCGTCTTCTGGTGATGAAGCCACCAAGGCATCAAGAGCGTGCTGGATAAGCTCACACCGCTCAATGAGTCCGATGAACTCGAGCCACTGCGCTCGATCGTCTTGTGCAGCGGTAGACAGTCCGTGAGCCACACCCCGAAGCACAGAGGTGCGTTGTTTGAGCGACCACTGGTGACGCGGCTTGTCGAGCATCGCGCGCGGCACCTTGGTAAGTAGCCGCCTGGAAAAAGCTTCCGCATCGCACTCGTCGTTCCGTAACAGTTGTGAAAGAACGACCAGCAGTTCGCGGCTTCGTGTCGAGCGAAACCACGTCCGTCTCTGCGGTTTCGACGCCCAGTGGATCAGTGCCACGTACAACGGAGAAGTTGGAGCACGAAAGTCAGAAGACGCGAATCCAGCGATAGCTGAGACCGACGCGAATGGCTCAGCGTGGACGCGAACCAACCACTTGTCGAGCTACTCGGCCATCCAAAAACAGCACGTCAACAGTGAGTACTGTCCCTCGATGTCCACCATGAACCTTCGACTCACCTGCTCTGTCCACAGCTTGAGATCACTCTCCCACACGCGCAGTCGTGTCTGGATAGAAACCGCATCTAGCAGTCGATGTCCGCCTTGATCAGTCTCCAACAGCTTCGCTGTGAAGCTCGAGCCCGTCGCCGCCAGCTCTCGCGATGTTCGAGACCCCATCATCACGACGGACTCCACCAGCTCCACGAAACGCTGGTCGTCATGAATACGATCGGCGCACGCTTCCAGCACATCCGTGACGTCGCCAGCAGCCAGATTGGCTCCTGAAGTCGAGAGCGCGTCGCGAATACTGCGCTCAATCTCGTGAAGTCGACCGTTCTCGGTCTCGGTTCGGTAGAGGAACAGCTCACGTCCCATGGCTTCCAACGCATCCGAGGAGGCGGACATCAGTGCCAAGTCATTGTCAGTAGGAGCCACGAGTGCGAGTAGCGTTTCACTCGCCCAGTCGTGGGCGTAGTCCAGGAGACGCTGGTGGTCGGCGGACACGGAGCCAAACGACCACTTGCTCTCGATCATCTGCAGCACTGCGCGCATCGCAAACAGCATTAGACCAACCAGACGTGGACTCCATTACCACACAATGAATGCGCTTACGTAGACTGATGATGGTTTCTGTGTCTGGACTGCATGATCCGTTGGGGCGGCAGTCCAGTGCCGACACGATGCGCGTTGCGAGCTGATTTGCGGAGCGTACATGGAGTGATAGATAGTGTGAGAGGTATGTACGAAGAGACTACACACGACGAAGTCACGTCAGGCACCTCATGGCTGCGGAGTAGCGCTATGTACACCGGTAAATCGCGTATTTGCTGCGCGATGTGCTGCCAGGTTTCCTCCATCTTCGTGATTGTCGGCCATGAGCTAAAATCAAACAGAAACTCCTATGATTGGCTTAAAAGGAAAAAGGACAGGTTTTGATTGGTCTATATTGAAATCGTCCTAATCTAGGGCTCTCCATTCCTCCACGTCCTCACCGAAAATGTCGTCACGATGGCTTCACGTCAATCATGTTTGTCTCCCTTTATGTGTGTCTGTGTGTACGAAGTGTGTGCGGCCTGTGATACATCGACGGCGTCCACAATCACGTCAGCATACTGAATGCACCAGGCGGCAGCACGAGCTTCGGCTTGGACTTGGACTGCTTGTGCTGCGAGTTGATCTTCTCCAGCAGCAAGCGGAACGCTTCGACCTCGCGGTCCACGGCCTCCACGTCGTTGAAGTCCGCGTCATCGTCGCTGTCATCTTCATCGTAGTGCTCGTCGTCCTCCTCCTGGTTATTGCCGTGGCTTTCCTCCACTTGGTTCGAACGGGCTTTCTTTGTGGCCGTGGTTGGAGCCGAGACCGATCGGCCGCGTCGGTTCGCAGCCACTTCCGACTTCGAAGGGCTCGTCTCGGGTGTGGATGAGTCCGTTTGGTTGTCGGTCGACTGAGTAGAAGACGCCTTCGCTCGGCCTCCGTTTGTAGACTGGTTATTCCCGCCTCCACTGCTTGAAGCCTTGGTCTCTGCAGTTTTCTTCTTCTTCTTTTTCTTGTCCTTCTTCTTTTTGCTCTTGGTGGACGTTGTGGCTGGTTGCTGCTGCTGTTTCTGGTCACGCTGCAGCTCAGCGATTTCTTCCCGGAGAAGCTCCGCTTGGACGGCAAGTGAGTGTTGCAATGCCGCTTGGTAAGCACTCTCGAGCTATTCATCATCACACACACAAGAGTCAGTTCGTTGTCCTTACAATAGCCCAGAATTCCCTGCTCATCAGTCATTACCTGTTCGCGAAACTTGATTGCCAGCACTTCCAGCAGATACTCCTGAGCTAGGTGAGCCGTGTTGGCACCCGGACACTCGGCGTCGTCGTAGTCCTCGTCCTCGAAGCCGTCGTACGAAGGCGCAGGCCGCAACGCCGCTACGTAGCTGCTGAACTGCTCGCCACAGCGGATCAGGTCCATGATGAACTCGGAGTGGTCCTCTCGAATAATAATATACCGCTCCTCTTTCTGGATCAGCCGCAGCAGCTCATCTTCCTGGCGCTTGCCGACCTCGAGAGCCGCGAGATACTCGTCCGACAGTAAGCCTCCGTCTCGCGCGTCCCTACTGCTGTTGCCCAGTGCCCCAGCCGCACGTCGAAACTCTTCTGCCTCTAATTCGTACTTGAACACGACTTCTTCGTCGTCATCGTCTATCAGTCCGTCGTCGCCGTCCAGCAGATCGTCGTCGTATCCGTCGTGGTGGTGGTGGTTGTGGCCGTGATGGCGGTGGCGACAGCGGTCACTCTCCAGGTCTCCTTCCTCAGCCTCGCACTCGTCGCCTTCGTCGTCTTCGTCCTCTTCCTCGTCGTCCTCGTCGTCTTCTTCGTCGTCTTCCTCGTCATCTTCGTCGTCGTCATCGTCGTCATCATCGTCTTCGTCATCGAGAAACGGCGGAAACACACTGAACACGTCCTGCAGCGAGCGGCTCCCAGACCGCCGACGCTCCAGGTCTTCCCACTCGGCGATCACGTTGTCGTGGCACTCGCAGCACAAGTTCTGTCGCACCAAGTACTCGTCCAGCGCCGACAAGTACGAGTCTCGCCGGATCCGCAGCAATGCGCGCTTGGCCATGGGCGGCAGATCCTTCCAGAAGTTGAGCAGCTCCTCTCGCGTGTAGCCCCTCGATTTGCTATTGCCGCTCGTGATACTCGTACTCAAAAGCCCGAGCGACGTGGTCGGCGGCCGACTGAGCTCCTTGTCGCGCAGCTTCCCACCAGTCGCACCATTACGCGTCGGCACGGCGTTCATACGCAGCGTCTTCGAGAACAGCGACTCTGTGTGAGGGGCGCTTGGGCCAGCGTACCACGATGTTCTATACAGTCAAATCGCCATAATAACAACGGTTAGATCGTTACCAATTCGCATAACGCCATGCAAAATGGACATACCGGTACTTCTTGGCGAGCATGAAGCCCGCAGCGCGACGCAGCATCTGGTGGCGACGCAGGAGAAAGTCTCGCTCCTTCTCAGGGTCCGAATACAACGGCATCGTCGCGCTCGTGGGCGTGAGCGTCGTGGGCGCCCGGTGGACATGAGTCGTGGTCGTGCGGCTTCCGCGTCGCGTCATTTCGTGGGCTTTTCGACTGCGAATACCGTGGGCAGCACAACAATACACTGAAGCACAGATCTCGCAGCTCGTCTCGCGCGTCCCTTTCTCGTAGCTGCCGATTCAACCGCACACAACCGCCGCCGTCGCGACACCCAATTGATGTCTCGCGTGCTTTGCGCCGGGTTCTTTCCGAGGAATGCACCGCGGGCCCGCCGAATGACTACCCGGTCGCCACGCTGCTCTATCCCAGTGACTACCGGATAGTCATTGAATCTATGCCAACCCCAGAAAATTACGCTTGTAGACTCAACTATATCAGTTGTGCAACATAACATTTCTTAAACTATGAAAGTAGGTGTGACCTTCCCAGGAAACTCCTCAAGAAAAAGGCGCCCCATCACCAAGCAGCACGAAGCAACCTCCATCGAGCGAGTATGTCGAGCCTAGCAGCGGCCCGCGCCGACAACTTCTATTACCCGAAGGACTGGCGTCCTGAGGATGGCTCTTTGAACCAATTCCATGGCTCCCACGCACTTGGGAAGCGCGCCAAAGACCTGGTGAGTGACGGCGTGCTGGTGGTTCGGTTTGAGATGCCGTTCAATGTGTGGTGTCTCCACTGCGACAGCCACATCGGCCGCGGCGTGCGGTTCAACGCCAAGAAGAAGAAGGTCGGCATGTACTTCACGACGATTCTGTACGAATTCCGGTTGAAATGCGCGCAGTGTGCGGGCGAGATGGTGATCGAGACGGACCCGGAGCACCGCGACTACAAGCTCGTGAGTGGGCTAAAGAAGCAGGCAAAGGCCGAAGATGACGAGGGATTGCAGGACGAGGAAGAAGACTTGGGGACGGAGCGGTTGAACGACCCAACGATTGGGATCCAGGCGGCTGCAGACCCGTTTTTCAAGCTCCAACACGAGCTCAGTGACAAAATGCGAGCCCAAGAACGCGCGCGAGGCCTGGAGGCTGTCCAGGAGATCCAGGAGAAGCAGTTCAAGGACGATTATGGTAGCAATGCGTCGCTGCGTGCGTCATTTCGCCAGAAAAAGAAACATTTACAGAAAAATGCGACCCGCGCAGAGGCTCTCGGCCTGGGGATCACGCTGCTGGATGCGAACAAGGAGGACGTGGCGCAGGCGAAAGCCACGGTGTATCGAGGCATCCATGGGAAGAGAAAAGAGAAATCTACAGCTAGTGAGAAGAAGCGAGTGTGTGCCCAGGACGAGAGCAGCTTCCAGTTCTTTGGCGACGCCAAGGCCTCCAAACTGCATCTTCTCAAGAAGCGCAAGCAAGAGCAGAAATCCCAGCACAAGGCGGTGACTGCACCACCAGCGAGACGCAAGCCAACGCAAGATCGTGTCGCCTCGCGAGCACAGCGACTGTTGCAGCAACGATAGATCAAACAAGGGAGGAAGATATGATGATTATTGATTAATTTATGGGGCAGTCGACGCTGCCATGAGCTGCAAGAGCTCTTGCAGGTTTCGTGAGCTTTCCGTCTGCATTGTCAGGAGCTCGTGGTATTCCGCCTGCAGACGAGCAACACGAAGAGCGACGTGGACGACACTCACGATCACCACTAGCGTCGCTGCCAGCCGCCAGTGGTCTGGGGATCGTTCGACACTCTTGAAGATCGCCTCCAGACTCCGAGAGATGACAGGCAGCGTCTTCTGAACGTACTCGGCCACCCGCTGAAGAAAGTCAGCCGCCTTTGAGAACTCCCACGTACCTGTCAAGGTACCAGAGAGGATCGTGGACACTGAATCGTTCCCTCCCGTAGTACACGCTGACGATTCTGTGACCATGGACAAGTCGGCGTTGTTCTCCTCCACATCCTCGATGCCCTCGGTCTCGGTCTCACTGGAGTTTTGTTCGGGCGCCGGGGTCTTTTCCTCTGCCTCCCCACCAATGAGCTTGGTCCAGTCACTGCTGGTGGAGCAATCGTCTTCGTCGAACATGACGAGGCTGCCATACTTGGCTGCGCTCGTGGGTTCGACCGAGTCGGCTTGACTCTGTTGGTCAGAGCCGGAGCACTTGGCGATCGTGGTGGTTGCGATCGTCATCGCCTTGGTCATGTTCTTCAGATGGTCTTGGACCATCAGCTCCATCGTCTTCACGCCGATCATCGCCGTGTTCTGGAGCGTCCGCACCATCTCGCTGCGCTGTTGGGCTTCGCTCTTCTCCATGGTCTCCAAATACGCCTTCGCATCCGCCAAATCCTTCTCCAACGCCATCAGCTCCGGTGATTTGGGTGTTCCGGGCGGCGACAGCATCGACACGGGATTCACTTCACGTGGAGATCCGTTTGTGTCGATGCTGAGTAGGCTCTTGGCCTTGAACAGCGGCTTCTTTGGACTCTGTAGCTGCTTGGTCCACGCCGCCACAGCACTGCGTAGTCCAAACGAGCTCATGCTCGCCCCTACCATGGCATCGTTTCCTGTCGCCCCTAGTAGTTGCTGTGGCTGCTGTTGCTGCTGAGAGAGCTGCTGTTGAACATACTGGATCAACTTGATCTCCTTGTCTCGTACCTTCGTACGTGACGCCTGGACCAGCTTCCCGGTCTCCTCTAGTGACTCGAGCAGCTCCTTGCGTATGGTTTCCTGCTTTTGCTTTGAAAACCGCAGCGTTCGACCGATCGGATCCGACAGGTTCGACATGAGCTGTCGATGGCTCTGCACAAATCCCCACAGCGTCGTGGACTCTGGAGATGTCGCCGTCGCAGGCGGAAACAACGTGGTGATCGTCGCCAACGCGTGGCCTTTCGCCAGTGTCTGCAGGCGCTTGGTGACCGAGTCTTCAACTGGAAGCAACTGCGCAAACAGTGCGATCATCCAACTCGCCACTTCGACGTGAAGGTCGAAAGTCTGCAGCACGTCCTTGATGTCCGCGCTTGGCTCCATGGTAGCTGAAGACGTGACGGGAATCATCAAAGTCGTGGTCTCACTGACGACTTGAGCTGTGTGGCGAGCCAAAACCTCAAAGCACCGCTTCAACTGGCCTTGGACGACGGCCTCTTGCTGTTCGTTGGTGAGATCCAACTCTTCCAGCCGCTGGCGGACAGTCGCTCGCTCGCGGTCGCGCTTTTCTTTCAGCTCACGAAGCCGCGTGACCCACCGCTCAGGCTCTTCCTTGATCAAGTCTTCGTTCTGGGATTCCTCCGGCTCTTGGTTGTTGTCTTCGAGCACTGCCGCACTACTCTGCTGCTTTGAGAGCCGAGATCGGCCCTTGCGTAAGCCGCTTTTCATCGAGTTGTGGAGATGCTTCTCACTTTGCAGCGCGTCCTCGATCTCCGTCAGAAGCTGCTTTGTTTGGTGTCGCTGCTGGCGTTCGAAAGCTTCCAGGGGCATCAACACAGTCGATGTCAGCTCGCTTGCCATGGAGGTCTGCGCCTGGCTCATCGTCGCCAGTGTCTTCTCCAGCGTCTGCACCACGCGCTGGAGAGGAGGCAGTGCCGCTATACTCTCCCCGCTTTGCGGCACCACCAGTGGAAGCTTACTGTAGTCCTGCGCATACTTGTCCTGAGCCTGCGTGAAGTCCCGAAGCAGAGCTGCAATCGCACTGATCTCGTGGACTTGAGCCTTCACTCGCTTCTCCACCGCCGCCACGCCCACGACTTCGGTCGTCTTGGTCATCGGAGATATTGCACCACACTAAGTCGTTTCGGCGGTCGCAACACAGAGCTTGTTTCGAGCCAAAGACTGACTGAATGATTGACAGGCGCGTGGCTCTTAGGAGACTCAAGATATCGTGAAAATTCCACACTCTTCTCACGCACGATCCCAGCAACGAGGCGTCGACGCCGTCAGCATCGCGTCGCGTCAGCATCGATCCCATAATAAATAGACTGACCGCCAAACCCAGCGAGAGCCAAGATCCCAAGATCCCAAGATCGCGACGGGTCCTCCGTTCAGTTCGAGAAGCCAGAATCTGATGCGACACAACCGGAGATCCTGCAAGAAAGCAAGCATGCAAAAATAGCTGAGACTGTGGGTCTCGAAGGGGCGTCATGTCATACATCAAAGATCGGTATTTGAATCTCACGATACGGGTCTCCCAATAGTGTCAGAGGAACACGGGAGCAGGCTTGGGACTCGCGTGGTCTGGACGGATTGTTGCCACGCACACATCGGCGGCGGTCGTCAGTCGCCCTGCCCTGTCACACGACTTGACTGCCTGTCTGGCTGCTTACTTGGTCTCGTACGCACGCACAATGTGCGCGACGATGTCGTCGACGCCCTTTCCGGCATTGATCTGGCTGAACACGGTCGGGCCCGTGCCGCGCATCTTCTTGGCGTCGCGGTCCATGACGCTCAGGTCCGCGTGCACGTGCGGTGCCAAGTCGATCTTGTTGATCACCAGCAGATCGGCCTGCGTGATGCCCGGACCGCCCTTGCGAGGCACCTTGTCACCACCGGCAACATCAATCACATAGATGATGTAGTCAGCGAGCTCACGACTGAAGTTGGCCGCCAGGTTGTCTACAATCAATCACCAAAACCGTTCATCAATCAGTGTCTGCTCAACATCAAACTCAACAGCTCTGGTAATCATCGTACCTCCGCCAGACTCGACCAGCAGCACCTGGGCGTCGAACTCGTCCGTGAGATCCTCACAAGCCTGCAAGTTGGCTGAGATATCCTCTCGAATCGCCGCGTGAGGGCAGCCGCCCGTCTCAATCGCACGGATCCGCTCCTCCGGAAGCGCCTGGTGGCGCACCAGGAACTCGCCGTCTTCACGCGTGAAGATATCATTGGTCACCGCCGCGAGGCTGTACTTGTGCTGTAGCGCACGGCACAATGCAAGCATCAACGCCGTCTTGCCGCTGCCCACGGGACCGCCAATGCCCACAGTGAACGCACGCGCACGATAGTCGCGACGACCAGAAAGCGGCGGCTCGCGCTCGTCGAAGTGGCCGGCGTGCTCGAAGTGCTCGTGCTTGTGGCCGTGCTCGCGCAGCTGGAGCTCCTCGTCGGCGGTCGGCGCGCGGCCCTTGCTCAGCGTGAAGCGGCGCACGACCTCGTCGCCGTCGAACACGTACGCAGGGTGCTCGTGCGCGTGGCCGTGCTCATGGTCGTGGCCATGGTCGTGTCCGTGATCGTGACCGTGATCATGCTCATGCGCATGCGAGTGGTCGTGGCCATGGTCATGCCCATGGTCGTGGCTGTGGCCGTGGTCGTGGCTGTGGTGGTGGTCCATGCGGCACGTAGCTCTTCGTGTGTGTGTGAGGGGGAAGAAGGCAATGCGCAACTACGGATCTACCGTCGACACTCGCGAGTTTTCTCGAGCTTCTCGTGATGCGGATCCGCTTGTTGCCAGCTGTTGTTCGGGTGTGAATGCGTAGCCCAGTGAGAAACGACACTAAATCAGTATATATGTTCACTTTCATGGGAAGCTTCATTGTTTAGTATATGTACGCTATTTCGCTCCTGAAGTTGGGTAATCTTCCAGTTTACCGGGAAATACGCTAAAGTGAGTTTTGGTCCAGGCTCAGCATTTTCCGTTCGCTTCGCTGGACAGCTCAGGTTCTGTACCAACGAGTGTGGAGAAACGCAGAGCACAGCCGGGCGGAGGGAACAAACGAAGTTGTGCTTGAGCAAACAGAGCGGGAATATTCTGATGGACTACTAACCGACTAGGTCAGGATCTGTTCTGAGGAAATCCTGAAGCCATGAGGGCCAAGTTACCGTAAAACACCCCACGGCTCGGGAGTTACAGTATGGAGGTGACAAGGTCGCGAGCACGACGACATAGTTTTCTCCATGGACGCGGACAGCTCGCAGTATGTGCGTGTTCTGTGTTCTTCCAATTGGTTCCAGAGCAAAGCCGCCAGCCAAGATGCAACGAAGAGCCACCCATCTGGGGAGCTTTTTGTAGCCATCAATTCGGGGCACCACTCACTTTCACCTGATTTTCATCTTCTTACAAAATATCACCTTGTTTTGACAACAACTCTGTATCGGATCACACTTGTCTTTCTACAGAACGTTCGTAATCAGTTCGTGGATGATTCCTCGAAAATATCAAAAAAAGGTGAGACGTGTGTCTCTCTCCACCGTCCACCAGCTCAAGTGGCTGGCTGGCTCCCACTCAACCGGCAAAAGAAGAGCAATATGAGTCGTGCTCTTTCTGAGTCTGAGACCATTGCACTTGCAGCGTGGACAGCGACAGTCACAGTCGCCGATCAGCGCCGCCGACCGAGCCTCAACATCCACCTCAACATCGCCTGCGCGGTTCGCGCCACCGTGCGGATACTGCCGGTACCTCTGAGGACCGATCCAGGAATCCTGCCTTCGCCTGAGCATTACCAGCCCCACAATCCAGCTCGCAGCCATGTCCACGCACGACGTGCCGCACGCTGAGGCTGTGCATCCGATGCGCAGCTCGCTCGAGCCGTCGCTCATGCGCGACTCGCTGTCCAACATGCCGCCGGCACCCAAGCGCCGCGCCTTCTCGGTCAGCGACCGTGGACTCTACCGCGGCGCGAGCTCGTCGGCGTCGGCTGCACGACGCGCAGTCTCCAGCGCGTTCTCGAACGTCACGCGCTTTGTGCGCACGTCCAGCAACAGCAGCAATGGCAGCAGCACGGGCGACCGCGACGGAGAGGCGGCCACGGAATCCAGCGAAGGCGACGCGAACTCGATGACTGAAGACCCAATGGCACAGCCGCCAAGTCGTACTCGAAGCTACAGCGCCACTATCAGCTCGTGGAAGATCTCGAGCAAGCTGCCGCAAGTGCCGTCGACGCTCAAGGCGCTCCGCCGTCCTCGACAGCTGAACCTGCGACGTGGATCCGTCGGGTCGACGGGCTTGCTGCCGTGGAACGAAGGCCACGTGCAGTACGTTTCGTCCAGCTACTCGCTCCACGGGGAAGACGCAAGCTCCATCTCGTCGTACTACCACATCGTTGCGGACGGAATCTCGGCGCCGTTCGCCGGCCAGGCACCGGACTCGATCCCTGTGGACCGCGTCGCATCCGATGTGATTTCCAAGGCATTAGTCCGCTCAGTAGAGCAAGCTCTGGAAGACGCCACGGACCGGAACAAGGAGCCCATCGATGCTGCGGCATTCGAGCACACTGTGTGTGAGGCCATCAGGGCCACACGCGTTCTCTGTGCCAAACACCGTGAGTCTCGCATCGCGACCACGCTGTGTGTAGCATACTTCGACCGGTGGAACTCCAAGTTGCTCAGCTTCACTCTGGGCGACTCCAAGTGTCTCGTCGTGAGGCAGGGCGAGATCGTCTTCGAGTCCACGTGCACTGTGCGGGAGTTCAACGTGCCGTGCGTCGTGAACCTCTCGCACCCGCTCGAACCCAACGACTACCTCGTGGAAAGCTTCGATCTCGTGCAGAGCGACGTCTGCTTGACCTTTTCCGACGGTATCACCGATAATCTATACAAAGACGACGTGCTGACAGCTCTGGAGGACCTGGAGAACGACGCGTCCACGCTGCAGCAGATCTGTGAGGGTCTCGTATCGCAGTCTACACTCGAAGGAGCTGCTGCATTAGAGGCTTCGCCTCCTCCGAGTGCCGAGAAGGTTGCCCCTCAGGAGAGTCTCCTGTCGACTTCACCGCCAACTGAGCCTGAGGCGGAGACTTCGTCCGAGCATCCACTCGAAGAGCTGGATCTCAACACCTCGTCAGTGTCCTGCCCGACAGATACACTGCGAGAACGCCTCGACTCGACCTCGATGAAAGACGATGAGGACCACACGAACCCAGCGTCCACACAGCCGACGTCGCCTCCACCGCCTGAGTCGCAGCCGCCTCGTTCCAAGAAGCGGTTCTACCCGTTCGCCACGGCAGCCGCGTATGAGTACCGTCGCCGTGTGCTTCGTCAGAAGAAGATTGCGCCTCCTCAGGTGCTGGCGGACAAGAACTTCCAGCGCCACGTGCGTGACTCCAAGATCCTGTTGGATCTCCACGACGGCAAGAGCGTCATCGACCGCCAAATGCTCGTCCTGAAGGCCCAGCGCCGACCGCACTACTCCCTCGTGCAGCTCCACCGCATGGCGCAGATCCGAGCGATGAAGCCTGACGACGTCACGCTACTCGTCTCGCGCTTCGTTTAATCCTATAAGAGTCCCACCGCGAACGCAAACCGCCGTATGTAGTGGTCTCCAACAACAAAAATATTAAAACCATTAGCACCAGCGAATCAATGCGTGCGTATAGTTCATGGCCACTCGTATGATCAACAAGGACAGCACAAGCGAAAGGAAAACGTTGGATTGTGGTGTGACCGGGCTTACGACTCTGCGATGGGGTTGGCGTGGATGGTCACGCGCTCGATCACAATCTCCTTCAGTGGTCGGTTCTTCGCGTCCACGGGCGTCTTCTCGATCGCGTCGAGCGTGCTCATGCCGTCGATCACCCTGCATTTCCCAGTGCACAACCCATTCATTAGGAAACGTGATAGATACGATGCAAGTGAGGGAAACGCACTTGGCAAAGACTGTGTAGACGTTGTTGAGATGCGGCTGCTTGGCGAACGTGATGAAGAACTGCTGGCGGTTGGTGTTGGGTCCGTTGTTGGCCATGGACACGATGCCGCGGCAGTTGTGGCGGTTCTGCGGGTGGAACTCGTCGTCCATCTTGCCGCCCCAGATGCTCTCGCCGCCCTTGCCCGTGCCCGTGGGGTCGCCGCCCTGCGTCATGAAGCCGCGGATGTTGCTGTCGCGCGAACCAGTTTATTAGCCTCCATACACAAGCAGATAGAATGAGAAAGGCGGACAAGCGTACCGATGGAACTTAGTGCCGTCATAGGCGCCGCATGCACACAGTGCGAGGAAGTTCTACGCAACAACAGTGACAAGACGGACGATGGTGAGTCCCCATGAATTCGGGTTGCTGGCCAGTCAAAAATGACGCACCTCAGCGGTCTTCGGCGCAGTATCGCAGAAGACTTCGAGCTTGATCTCGCCTAGCGTCGTATGCAGAGTGACAGACTAACAGAAACACACAGTGTGAGCGTCTACAGGGTGCATGCAGCGCGATAGTGAGTCGGCCGTCGCCACGCACCATTTTGTTGGAAGCTGCCGAGTATGCTGGTTCTTGTTTTGGGTAGGAAGGCTAATTCGGCGTGCTAAATTGATGCTAATGACTGTTTGTACTGCATTTGGATAACTACTCCAAGCAGACTAGGCTAATTTTGCGACTTGATCATCATGAACAGAGGCAGCATTTGGCATGAAGGAGCCTTCAGATTGCTTGTAAACACTATCTACAGTACCCTTCTAGTCTAGTTGATCACGAGAGTCTCGTCGTCGTCGTAACCGAAGGTCTTCTTGTACTGGTTGAACAGACGCTCGACTTCGGCCATGTACTGCGCGTGGACGGCCTGGACCTCCTCGTCCGTCGGGTTCTCCGTGTGCTTCACGGCGAGCGGCTTGGCGTACACGACACCAAACGTCTTGCCCTTTGGCGGTGCCAATGGCATCCAGAGGAAGCGACCCCAGAAGAAGATCAGCGGGATCTGCAGCGTCTTGCGGAAAAACGCAATGAGCTTCTTTGGCGGGTTCCACAGGTTGTAGAGCCACTTCTCGCCGAACACGAACACTGGCACGAGGTCGGCACCGTTGCGCATCGCGAGCTTGATGAAGCCCAGACGCTTCTTGAGGACCAGCACATTCTCCTTGGAGTGTGGGTTCACGAGGAAGATCTCAGGCACACCGCCAGGGTAGACGACGATGCTCTTGCCAGACTTAAGGACCTTCTCGGCGGTGGAGCGCGAGGCGTCGACGCCACCGAGCCACAGGCACAGCTCGCGGCCCAGAGGCACGTAGAACATGGTGGAGGCACCGAGAGCTACATGATTTGAAATCGATGGTGAGGATGATCCTGGTTGGAAAGGCGGCAGATGTATAGAGAGCAGAGCACTCACCGCGGTAGTTGATCTTGGGGAAGAGCTTCTCCCAGTTGCCAGCGTACGTAGCAATACGCGAGAGCACGATGATGCCGTGCGGGTGGAAGCCGAAGATGTACTTCTTCTCGCCGTCGAGAGGCGCCTCCCGGATGACCTTGAGGTTGAGGTGCTTACCCGCCGTGTGCCAAATGCCCATGCGACGGAAGAAGTCCCACTGACGGCCGTTCGCAGTGGACTGCGAGCCATCGAGGAACGACGGCAGGTAGACCACCACAAGCGCAGCGACCACGAGCGCGTAACCATGCTATAAAAAGCAGCATTCAAATGCCAAACGTTAGTGAATCCATCACACACTCCATCCCCATGGTCAAAAGCAAAAAGCAAAAAGCAAACGCACCTGGATCATGTAGTAGAAGAGGAACACGAATGGCGCGAGCCACAGGTTGTAGTGGATCGTGATGAAGATGAACGAGTCGGTCACCGCGTTCTGCATCCACGTCGGCAGCTTGCTGCCCTTCCAGAAGTCTTCAGGCGTGAGCTCCACGGAGCCATCCTTGCGCACAATGAGCGATCCGTCGCGGATGAGCTCCTCGCGCTCGGGCTCTGGAGCAGTCGCCATGTCGATCAACCGCAGTACAGAGGCGCGCTGGCGATGGAGCTGGGACTCTTGGTTGTGCGGTCCTGAAGCCGGATGAAGAAGTGGATGAGCTGCTCGAGGCCCGCGGTCGCAAGTCACATGCACCCAGCCGCCGTTGCGTCAGTCGCCGACCATGATTGCATCAGAAGCCTGTTTACTGTTGACGTTGACATGCTAACGAAACAAACAAGGGCGACACCCACACAGTGATTGGTTGGTATGTCTCTTGACTATTTATGATTGGTGGAAATTAGTCGAAGACGAACCAACGAGGTGGCTGTCCCAGAGAGTGATGTGGGATGATCCAGATATCAATATGAGTCGTCTAGTATCCGAAAAATGGTTCAGTGCTCGGATCCGTAATTTAACAGAAGCCATCACTCTTGCCGAACATTCCATCTCCCTGCTGCGAACCACTCACGTTGGGAATCTGGAAAGCTTCGCGTGTTTTCTTTCCGTTGGCTGGTCCGTAATTTGCACTTTTGAGTCCAGGTCGTGTGATTGGGGACGGAACCATAAACACTCTCAAGCCGAGCTTGTTTGTGACTTTCGTCTTCGGGGAAAAACCGGAGCTTGGTTGACACCAAGGCAAAACAAACAACGGAGAGAACAAAAGGCTCGACGAAAAAGCGACACCATCAGTCCATTTCAGTCGCCCTTCCCTCTCACCAGAAGTAAATAACGCCAACACTTGTGGATTTCGTTGGTGAAAACGCCAACAACTTCAACTCGCCCCCCTTCCAGAGAAAGAAAGCAAGCGAACGCGAAGCGAGACACGAGGCAAAATGGAGGCGATCGGACAGAAGCTGCTCGACTTTTCGCAGCCGTTCGACGTGGAGGCGCTTGACCAAGTTGTGGCGTGCATGAACGACCCGCGCTCGCCGCACCAGCGTATCGCCAACGAGATCATGGTGGCGCTGCAGAACCACACGGACTCGTGGACGCGCGCGTCGGACATCTTGGAGAAGAGCAAGAGCCCTTTGACCAAGTTTTTCGGTCTCCAGGTGCTGGAAGACGCGATCAAGTACCGCTGGAAGGTGCTGCCGAAGGACCAGCGCGAAGGCATCAAGGGTTACATCGTGGGCAAGCTGCTGCAGCTGTCGTCGGACGAAGCCACGATGCGCCGCGAACGCACGTTCATCCACAAGATGGATCTCGTGCTCGTGCAGGTGCTCAAGCACGAGTGGCCGCAGAACTGGCCGTCGTTCATCACGGACATCGTCAACTCGAGCAAGGTATGTGTCTTTGTATTCTTTTTGTTTGTATCGGACGCAGCGTATTGATAGTGGTGGGTTGATCTGTAGACGTCCGAGGTGCTGTGTGTGAACAACATGACGATCCTGAAGCTGCTGAGTGAGGAAGTGTTCGATTTCTCCAAGGACCAGCTTACGGAGCAGAAGACCAACGCGCTCAAGGAGCGTCTCCACGTCGAGTTCTCGGAGATCTTCAAGCTGTGCCAGTTCGTGCTGGCCAAGTCGACCCACGTGCCGCTGCTCACGGTCACGCTGCAGACGCTGCTGCGCTTTCTGAGCTGGATTCCGCTCGGTTTCATTTTCGAGACGGATCTCATCGAGACGCTCGTGACCAAGTTCCTCGCTGCCAGTGTGTTCCGTAACGACACGCTGAGCTGTCTGAGCGAGATCGCGCAGCTTCGTGACGTGCCTGCGCAGTATGAGCCGATCTACGTGCAGATGTACATGGGCGTGCTCCACGAGATCGGCAAGGTGGTGCAGCCGGGCGCGTCGTTTGCGCAGATCTACGACCACGACGAAGTGTTTGTCCAGAGCCTCTCGATCTTCTTCACGAGCTTCTTCAAGAACCACTTTGGTGTGATTGAGACCCAGGTGAAGACGCCAGGCGATGAAGCGCACCAGGCGCTGCTGGCGGGCTTCACGTACCTCGTGGCGCTGGCCGAAGTTGAGGACGACCAGGTCTTCAAGATCTGTCTCGAGTACTATTCGGCGTTCTCGAAGGAGCTCCACCTGGCCACTCAGGGCCAGGTGCGTACGCTGGCCGGTTTCTCGAACCCGACGAACCGCCGCCACGATCTGATCGCGCCAGTTATGAACCGAGTGCGTAACGTGATGATCTGTAAGATGGTCAAGCCGTCGGAGGTGCTTATTGTCGAAGACGAGAACGGCGAGATTGTTCGTGAGACGACCAAGGACACGGAGGCGTTGTCGCAGTACAAGACGATGCACGAGACGCTCGTGTACCTGACGCACTTGAACTGTGACGACACCGAGACCATCATGCTGCAGAAGCTGACTGCCCAGGTGGAGGGCACGGAGTGGTCGTGGAACAACCTGAACACGCTGTGTTGGGCGATTGGTTCGATCTCGGGTGCGATGAGCGAGGAGAACGAGAAGCAGTTCCTTGTGACCGTGATCAAGGACCTGTTGGGCTTGTGCGAGCTGAAGCGAGGCAAGGACAACAAGGCCGTGGTTGCGTCCAACATCATGTACGTCGTTGGCCAGTACCCGCGTTTCCTGCGTGCCCACTGGAAGTTCCTGCGAACTGTCGTGAACAAGCTGTTCGAGTTCATGCACGAGCTCCACCCAGGTGTGCAAGACATGGCCTGTGACACGTTCCTGAAGATTGCTCAGAAGTGCCGAAAGAAGTTCGTTGTGACTCAGGTCGGCGAATCGCGTCCGTTCGTGGAAGAGCTCCTGGAGGGACTGCATCGCATCGTGAGTGACTTGGAGACGCACCAGGTGCACACGTTCTACGAGGCCGTGGCCGCGATGCTTGCCGCTGAGATGGATGCCGGCCGCAAGGAAGTCTTGCTGGGACGACTTATGGAGCTGCCGAACGACGCGTGGAAGGCGATCATGAACCAGGCCGCCAGCGATATCAACTTCCTGTACAGCAGCCAGGGCATCAAGGAGATTATCAAGATCATCCGAACCAACGTCCGCGTGTGCAAGGCGATCACGTCCACGAACGCGAAGGATGGCAGCGGCCAGGTCGCCCCGAGTGCCGCGAATGGCTTCAATTCGCAGATGGGGTACATTTTCCAGGACATGCTCAACGTGTACGCGGCTTACACCCAGCGCATTGCGCAGTTCGTCGAGCAGGGCGGTGAGATCGCCGTCAAGTCCTCGGAGGTCCGTGCGATGCGTAGTGCCAAGCGTGAGTCATTGCGCCTCCTCGATGCGTTCGTCGTGTCGGCGACTGGCAATGACACGTCCCGCCAGGTCGTGATCCAGCACTTTTTGCCAGCGATGTTGGAGACGGTGCTGACCGACTACCAGACGTCCGTTTCGGGTGCCAAGGAGTCGGAGGTGCTGAGCCTGCTCGCCACGATCATCAACCGATTAAAGAAGTCGATCACGCAGTCCGTGCCACGGATCCTGAACGCTGTCTTCGAAGTGACGCTGCAGATGATCACCAAGAACTTCGAAGACTTCCCTGAGCACCGAATGAACTTCTTCGAGCTGCTGAAGGCTGTGAACGAGTACTGCTTCGAATCGTTGTTCGCGCTTCCACAGGAGCTGCAGAAGCTCGTTGTGGACTCGATCATTTGGGCGTTCAAGCACACGGAGCGAAACGTTGCCGAAACGGTATGTGCATGCTTCTCTACTCATCTATCTGGTACGTGTTCAATTTGCTGACTTCGTTTATCTATATTGTAGGGTCTGTCGACACTGTTTGCCCTCCTCCTGAACATCCAAGGCGACTCGCAGATTGCGGCTGGCTTCTACCGGTCGTTCTACCTCGTGCTTCTGCAAGATATCCTGGCTGTGCTCACGGATCGTCTGCACAAGCCTGGCTTCAAGCTGCATGCGGCCATCCTGCGTCACATGTTCGCCGTCGTGGAGATGAACCAGGTGAACGTGCCTCTGTGGGAGTCCATGCCAAACCCTCCTGCGATGCCGGCAGGCCAGACCAACTCCGCCTTCCTGAAGGACTACGTCGCCAACCTTATTGGCACCTCGTTCCCGAACCTCTCGCGATCTCAGGTGGTGGAGTTCGTGGTCGGCTGCTTCGATGTCAACAAGGACCTGCCGACGTTCAAGAAGCACCTTCGTGATTTCTTGGTCAACGTGAAGGAGTTCGCTGGCGAGGACAACACGGACTTGTTCCTGGAAGAAAACATGGCTCGTGCGCACCTGGAGGAGCAGCAGGCGATGGCTGCCAAGCTCGCTGTGCCCGGCCTGGTGAACCCCAACGAGCTGCCCGACGAAATGGCCGACTTGTAAATGCAATGGCTGACGGAGGGAGTCTCTCTGCAGGCGCGCTCGTCCGGCACTTTATCGTAACGAGCACGCAGCCGTTTCTTGCGAATGGGAAGCCAGAAACTGGAAAAGAGACGGAGTCGAGGGAAAGCGAGAGCTGTACCGTAGAAGCAGCGGATGCAGACGATGAGTGGATGCAATGCAAAACACCAAAAACACGAACGACAAATTGACGGTATAAACGCAGGTGCCTTCAAGCGGTGGAGGCGCCTCCACGTTGAATTTGTTTGTTGAGTACTCTTCAGTGGTGGTCTCATGCTTCGTCCCTCTGTCCCACAGTGAAGAGCTCCACTGCAACTCCTCGTTTATGTGCAATCGGACGCTTGTTCGTTTACGTGATAACCACGGTCTCATCTTCATCATACCCAAAGTCATTCTTGTACTGGTGGAACAGCCTCTCCACTTCCTTCATGTACTGAGCATGGACGGCCTGGAGCTCTTCATCCGTTGGGTTGTCATTGCGCTTCACGCGCAGTGGCTTGCCGTACACGGCACCAAAGAACTTGCCGCTCGGAGGGGCCTTCGGCATCCACAAGAGGCGGCCCCAGAAGAAGATGAGTGGGATCTGCAGCGTCTTGCGGAAGAACGCGACGACTCGCTTCGGTGGACTCCACACGCTGTACAGGTACTTCTCGCCGAAAACAAACACGGGCACGAGGTCGGCTCCTGAGCGTATGGCGAGCTTGATGAAACCCAGCCGCTTCTTGAGGACGAGCACGTTCTCCTTGGAGTGTGCATCCACGAGGAAGATCTCGGGCACGCCACCAGGGTACACAAGCGCGCTCTTGCCAGCCTTGAGGAGCTTCTCGGCCGTGGAGCGCGAGGCGTCGACGCCGCCCACCCACAGACAATGCTCACGACCTAGCGGCACGTAGAACATCGTCGATGCCGCGAGCCCTATAGTATAAACAAGACACGGGAGGTAAGGTTTCCACAAGACTACAGCAGCTTTGTAACTATGGATGAGTGACGCACCGCGGTAGTCGACGTTGGGGAAGAGCGTTTGCCAGTTGCCTGCGTACTTTACGAGACGCGACAACACGTTGATGCCGTGCGGGTGGAGACCGAAGATGTAGACGTGGTCACTCGGCAGCGGCGTCTCTCGAATCACTTTGACGTGGAGGAACCTCGCGACGGTGTGCCAGATCGGATGGGTCGTGAGGGCCTCCCACGGGCGACCGTGGGCCGTGCGGTGGGATCCGTCGAGATACGACGTCAGGTACAGAGCTACGAGTGCCGCGACGAGGATTCCATATCCGATCTACGTGGATTTCGTTAGTATCAAGCATTGGCCTCAGTCGGCTGGAGAGTGGCTGTACCTGGACGAGGAAGTAGCAGAGAGCAGTGACTGGCACCAACCACAGGTTGTAGTGGATCATGACGAAGATGAACAAGTCTCGGATACCACACTGGATCCACACGGGCAACTTACTGCCTTGCCAGTAGTCGAGGGGCGTGAGCTCCACGGCTCCGTCCGCTCGTAGCTTGAGACGTGGGTCCGGGAGCTCTTCGTGAGTCGAGCCTCGCTCCGACGTTGCATCCAGTGCCATTGTACAGACTCGAAAGGACGTTGACACTTGACGCTGAGCCGCTCAATTGCAAAGTGCAGACTACCATGCAATCGCTTCAACGCGAGCAAGCTTGGCGTGATCCTGCACAGTGCACAGCAAGAACGCTCGCAGTGTTGACGCCCGGAGTTTACGCGACCTCTAGCAGCCGAACTACCGTACTGCCAGTATGAGGCTCGCCACGTCAAGATCCTACTACTGCGCATCACAATACAAGTTTACTTCGAAAGCAGCGTACGGTATAGGAGACACCCAAGGCTCCACGAACCACTCACTTACTGTTCCTTCCCATTTTACACGATCCTCCTTGAAGACACCGTGGCTTCAGCCTCAACCGTGGAAGTTTGAAAGACGCATCCGCCCAACAGCCAATCAAAGACGTTACTTGGGTTTGTCCATTTTCAGCGCGTAAACTGTGCTCGTCATCAAAGCCTGATAGCCACCGACGTCCATGAGGCCGCGTTTGAATCCACATGCAGATCAGCGCCACCTCCCTACTTATTCATTCCGCCATTTGTCCCAACGACACCACCCTCCCCAGAGCTACTGTCCATCTCGTCCACCATGCCCCTGCAGGCGGCCGTGCCCGAGCCAGAGACCGAGTCCTCGATCCGAGCTCGTGAAGACAACGTGGTTGTCCGCAAGGATGGTGCGGTCGAGTTCACGCCACGCAACTACTGGAGCGGCAGCGTGTTGCCCAAGTGGATGCAAACCTCCGCGACCGACTTTTTCATCTTCGTCTCGATCCACTACAACTTGTGGCTCGTGCCGTTCGTGCTGCTCTTCTACTACCTCATCCAGGTACTGTACAGCACTCGACAGATACAGGCGAATGACAAAGCCTGACTCGTGTTGTATCTCCCCATAGAACGGCTACTCGCTCGTGGTGGTCGCGCTGGCTGCGACCTACACGCCGTCGTTCTTTGACGGCTCGCAGTCGACCGCGGATGGCCGCACGTGGGAGGCGCTGCGCACGTCGCCGTTCTGGCACACGGTCACGAGTCTTCTGAACATGAAATTCATCCGAGAAACGCCACTGGACGGCAGCAAGACGTACGTGTTCGGCTTCCAGCCACACGGCATCATCGTGCTCTCGCGGATCGCGACGTACGCTGGGATCTGGGAGCAAATGTTCCCCAACATCACCTACCGCTGTACGTATCCCCCCATCAGTGATACCAGCCTCACTGTTTCTACAACATACTAAAGCTCTTACATTCCTCCTCCACAGTCCTCGGCGCCTCGACGATGTATCGCGTGCCCCTTGGCCGGGAGCTGTGTCTCTGGCTCGGTGGAGTGGATGCGTCCCGCTCTACGGCTGAGAAGGTCCTCAAGGTCGGTCGAAGCGTCGTCGTGTTTCCAGGCGGCGTGCCCGAGATCTTCCTTGTGGACCCAAAGTCCAAGGTCAATGAGCTCTTCCTCAAGAAGCGCTTGGGTTTCATCAAGCTCGCGATGCGCAACGGCGCAGATCTCGTGCCTGTGTTCGTGTTCGGCGAGAAGTGGCTCTACAACGTGTGGCAGCCGTCCAAGAAGATCGTCGACTTTGTGCGTAAGACGCTGCAGATCCCCCTCATCGTGTTCTGGGGTCGCTTCCTCTGGATGCCGATCACGCCGCCAAAGACCAAGTCGTTTGGCGTCGTGTATGGCAAGCCACTGGGCGTCAAGCACAACGAGAACCCGACGGATGAAGAGGTCCAGGCAGTGCACGCGCAGTACATGAAGGAAGTGGAGAGGCTGTTCCACCAGTACAAGACGAGCTTCGGGTACGACGAAGATGAGACGCTGGTCATCATCTAAGCCGGCCAATCGCACATTTATGAGGCTGTCTCCGAGATTTTTCACTTGAAATGAGTATCGACGTGCGGCATAATCCGATGGGCGTCATCAGTACTGGACAGGAAAACATGCAATAAAATACCATCAAGCGGACAAATGTTACAGTATATTTGAATATGGGGGGTTTTTCACTTCCTCTTGAGCATATTTTCTCATGCATTTACAGAGGGTATGCATAATAAATAATGCACGATTTCGCCGATGTGCACATGTGCAGATTACAACGTATTCTAGCAAGTCCACTTTGATTGACCGTCAATCACCACTGAGTGAAGATGGCGACACCGATCGTAACTTCATTCTCCTTCTTACGCGAGGACCCCAATATCCAGCAGCGTGTCAAACGTGCAGCGTCCGTGAGATATGGCAGCACAGTTGGAGCCGGAGCACGAAAAGCTCACAGAGGACGGGACGCTTGTCGTGCGCAAGGATGGCGCTGTTGAGCTCACGCCGCAGGACTTCTGGAAAGGCAGCAGGCTCCCCATGTGGCTGCAGCGCGTGGTGTCGGAGAGCTTTCTCTTTGTCATGATCCACTACAACTTGTGGCTCGCGCCGTTCGTCTTCCTATTCTACTACCTCATCCAGGTACTGTGACAACTCCATGCCCGGCCTTCTATTACAGATCCTGACAGCTACATTGTGGCAACCGTAGAGCGGTTATGCAATTGCAGTGACGGCAGTCGTGGCAGTGTACCTGACGTCGTTCTTCGACGGCTCGCAGTCGACTGCGAATGGCCGTCAGTGGGACTTCTTCCGGCGAATGCCGATATGGCACACGGCGGCACGTATGCTCAACCTCAAGGTCATCCGTGAGGCTCCACTTAACAGCAGCAAGACGTACATCTTTGGCTTCCACCCACACGGCATCATTGTGCTCTCGCGTATTGCTACGTACGCCGGGAACTGGGAGAGGCTCTTCCCGAATATCATCACGCGAGGTGAGTCTACTTACCTGAGACCGTACCGAATGACCATCAGGACTCATACTAACATGAGTGTCTGCGTGTTTTTTTTTTAACGTAGGTTTGGGTGCGTCGACGATGTTTCGCGTGCCTCTGGGTCGTGAGCTGTGCCTGTGGCTCGGCGGCGTTGATGCCTCGCGCTCCACCGCCGAGAAGGTCCTCAAGTCTGGCAAGAGCATCATCGTCTATCCAGGCGGCGTGCCTGAGATCTTCCTCGTGAACCCACACTCCAAGGAGAACGTGCTCGTGCTCAAGAAGCGTCTGGGCTTCATCAAGCTCGCGATGCGCAACGGTGCGGACCTCGTGCCAGTGTTCGTGTTCGGCGAGAAGTGGCTCTACAACCTGTGGAACCCGCCAAAGAAGCTCATTGCGTTTTTCCGCAAAACGCTGCAGATCCCGCTGATCTTCTTCTGGGGTCGCTTCCTCTGGATGCCATTGGCGCCGCCAAAGGGCAAGACGTTTGGTGTCGTGTACGCCAAGCCGCTCGCCGTGAAGCACACGGAGAACCCGACGGACGAGGAGGTCCAGGCCGTGCACGCGCAGTACATGGCCGAAGTCGAGCGTCTGTTCAACCAGTACAAGACAAGTTTCGGCTATGACGAGGACGAGACGCTGGTCATCACGTAAGCTTCTACGAGTCTGATCGATTGATCGATTGAGTGGCCGTGGAACGATGTATCTTTGAAGTTGGAAGGATCACTTGCACGTGAGCCAATCATTCGTCACCACGTATAGAAACAACCAATGGAAAGTGAGAAAGGCGTCATAATCATCATGGCATAATCGCGATGATGCTTCCACATTTCGCGCTTGACGCCATGGCAAAACACCACCACGTCAAACGCGAGTCTCACGTGGCGATCGGCCAACAGTTCTTCCAACAGTGCAGCAGTGCGCAATTTGCTACGATGGCGACAGAGGAACCAGAGCAGGAGTCGCTGCTGCGCGAGCAGCTCCAGTATGAGAACGTGACGGTCCACAAGAACGGCGCCGTCGAGCTCACGCCGCTGGACTACTGGAAGGACTCGTCGCTGCCCAAGTGGATGCAGGGTGCCGTCACAGACGCGTTCATATTCGTGACGATCCACTACAACCTCTGGGTCGCGCCGTTCGTGTTCCTCTTCTACTATCTCTTCAAGGTACAGTTCATTAGTGTGGCTCCTGTGGAGGATCGTAAGCTGGATACTAATACTGAGTGATGTGTATGAGCAGCATGGCTACCCGCTGGTCGTGATTGCACTCGTGGTGATCTACCTGCCGTCGTTCTTGGATGGTTCGGAGGCCACTGCGAAGGGCCGCACGTGGGAGTGGTTCCGCACGGCCAAGATCTGGCACACGTCCACGCGGCTGCTCAACATGAAGTTCATCCGCGAAGCTGCGCTGGATGCGAAGAAGAGCTACATCTTCGGCTTCCAGCCGCACGGCATCATCGTGCTCTCGCGTATCGCGACATACGGAGGCATTTGGGAGAAGATGTTCCCCAACATCACCTATCGCAGTGAGTCTTCAGCTTCCCACTGCGTCACTGCGTCGTGACGATGGGGTTAACTAACCTACTTGTTGCCGTAGTTCTCGGGGCGTCATCAGTGTTTCGTGTTCCTCTCGGCCGTGAGCTGTGTCTCTGGCTCGGTGGCGTGGACGCGTCGCGTCCAACGGCTGAGAAGGTGCTCAAGGCCGGCCACAGTATCATGGTCTACCCAGGCGGCGTGCCCGAGATCTTCCTCGTGGATCCAAAGTCGAAAGTCAACGAACTGTTCCTCAAGAAGCGCTTTGGGTTCATCAAGCTCGCGATGCGCAACGGCGCCGATCTCGTGCCAGTGTTTGTCTTTGGTGAGAAGTGGCTCTACAACGTGTGGCGACCGTCCAAGAAGGTCATCGATTTTGTGCGCAAGACCCTCCACATCCCGTTGATCATCTTCTGGGGACGCTTCCTCTGGATGCCGATCACGCCTCCCAAGACCAAGTTCTTCGGCGTCGTGTACGGCAAGCCCCTCGTGGTGGAGCGCAAGGAAAACCCGACGGACGAAGAGGTCCAGGTCGTCCATGCGCAGTACATGAAGGAGGTGGAGAGACTGTTCCACCAGTACAAGACCGATTTTGGCTATGACGAGGACGAGACGCTGGTCATGACGTAATAGCAATATAGGTACTGCTTGATGCAACCTCTCCATCCCCTCGTTCGAAAGAATACACGTCAAAGCATCTCTTTGAATACTGCGCGCATCCTGATTCACTGTGAGAAAGGCAACACAGATGTCACTGTCACTCGAGCGAATTTGAACCAGGCATGTGGTCCACATTATACTAATTCAAACAACATTCGTGCGACATTAGCGGGCATCCCGCCATTCCCCACTGTTCCATGGCCATCAGGGAAACCTAAAGCGCGGGAGTGCAATTGCGACTTGGTGTCGTCCATCTTCACGCGTATATTCCTCGTCCTACAGCCCACGAGAATGGCTTCGCGCAGACACCCACGCACGTCTGTGACCAAGACGAACGCCTTCCACGCGTCGCTGTCTCCGCCGCTGTGGAAGGACCAGTTGCGCCAGCGATGCATGGAGCGACTCAAGCAGAACCGCCACGAGCTCCTGGCCAAGCTTCGCAGTCCGGACGCGAATATCGCGCACGAGATGACGCGTCTTGTGTTCAAGGAGGAGCAGCGCGAAGGCGGCGCGCGTCGCCGCAGCACAAGCCGCCGCAAGCACCCGGTGTTTGATCTGCAAAAGGATGAAATTGGACTTCAAAACGAGGACGAATATGGAGAGGACGAGATGGTGACGATTGAAGACCTCATGGTCACGGGCAAGCTGTCCGAGCAGGACTATCTGGACATCGTCCACTCGCTGGAGGATGAGCTGCGCGACGACTGGGACGCTGAGGAAGAGGAAGAGCGGTTCGCGCAGGAGATGATGGAGTTTGAGGAGGCGTCGCTGGCCGCGATGCTTCAAGGCATGGACTTGGACGGCGTGCCGGACTTCTCAGAAGCTCATTTGCATGGCGAAGAAGCTGATGGTATGGGGTATGAAGGAGAGGTCGCGGGTGGTGGCGTCCACGTGCTGTGTCCGCTCTGCAAGGCCGGCTCGCTAAGGGAGACGCAGGACGAGCACGTGAAGAACGCCGCCGTGGTGTCGTGCACGTGTGGGTTTGAGCTCCGCGTGAAGGTGAGTCCTGATGTTTACTATGGTGAAGGGGTGAGTAAGGGATGGAGGCTGATGATGGTTGTTGGTGACTGTCTAGAACGTTCTCCACGGTGCGTTGGAAGACTTGCAGGAGAAGATCTCGGACGCGTTCATGGCTCATCGGTATGTGGATCCTCGGGGTGTTCTTCTCCCAAATGGTGTGATGTCTTACTGGAGGCTGTGCGATTAGAGGGAACTGCTTTGCGGACCCGACGTTTGCTGTTGTCTCGGACCTGGACGGTGAGAACGAAGTGACCAACTCGCTGCTGATGAGCTGCAACGACTGCGGCCACGAGTGTCTCGTGCGGTGAGCACCCAAGTGCAAACGAAACGGGAAACGAAGAGATCTATTTAACTAAGGAGGGTAGTCAAGCACAAGAAGTGAGCAGGGATTAAACGAAACAAAACCAATGGAGTTTCGTGGCGTACTTTCTCAGGTAGTATACAATAGCTGATGCATTTTCCTCATAGGGTTCCAGCTTAAATGGACGGCATGAAGTGTGCTGTCATGAGCGAGCCGATGAAGAAGAGCATCAGAAGCCCAGGCGTAAGCAGACCCCAGACCGGCCACAGCGCGATGATGAAGCTGAACGTGGCCACGACGCCGACGACTGTCGCCGTGGGGATCATGCGCGGACAGTAGACGCTCCACTCGAGGTGGATCTGTTTGATGTACGGCAGGTAGATGGCCAAGTAGCACGTGATGCACGTGTTGATGCCGAAGCACAGCAGTCCTACTTGGAAGTAGCCCCTGCAAGCGTCAGAAACATCAGCGCCATAACATCAATAAGAGTGGCGAGAAAGGCGAAGACGTACTTCCTCACGCGGGGGTCGTTGAAGATCACATGGAAAAAGTCGATCGCGTAGGCGACAATGCCCGCTGTAAGCACCCACACGAGCGCATGGAGCTTGTTGCTCCACGCTGCTGCGCGCTGTGTGCGTGTGCGTTGCTTCTTCTTGAGCGCGTCGCGTTCGTCGTCGTCGTCAAAGTCGTCTTCATCCACTTCATCCAGCCGATCGTCGGCCGTGTCATTGCCGTCGTCGTCGAAATTGCCAGCGCTCACATGCGCGGCGTCGACGACAGAGGCAGAGGATGCGCTCGCGACGGATGCAGCGGCTTCTCCTTGAGGGAGGCGGTGGTAGGAACGCGCGCGTGCACTCATTCTCGATGAGGTGAAGATGAAGATGGAAAATGGGCTGGATCCGTTACAGCGCCAACAGCTACCCCGAAAGAGTGACTATCGCTAAATGCCGCGAAAGGACGCAACATGACAGCTTCCATGAAGCGCGTCGCATATTGTGGAGGCTAGCCTTGCAGGGCCTGCTGCCACTGCAGATTCTACAGCTACTACTACAGGGTATTTGATGTTTTGGAGATGGGAATGTGCTAGTTATTGGAGACACGACCGCGACGGAAAGCGCAGTGCCGCGTACTATGATACTTGCTTCGGTGATTTCGTCTTGGCTCAAACTGCATGCGCGACTGGAAGCGCGGCTGGACCATTGAAAACCAATGGCCAACCGCAACACTCGTACCACAACACATCCTACAAGTAGGATGCGTACGAGGCCCATATCCCCCGAAGGGAAATGCGCTCAGCTAAGCCGGACAGGCGGCGCACTTGAGAGTCTTAGTGAACTCCCACGAGCGCCACGCGTCCATACAAACACACACACATTTACATACAGTCGAATATCTTCCCCTCAGCGAGAAGATTGGAGCTGTCAGCGCGCGCCTGAGGCACGCTCCAACGATCAATAGAGACACGGCGCCATGCCGTGAAGCAGGCGGCCGTGCTGGAACGATGTGACTCTTCATGTTGTCATCATCGGGAAGACGACGCCATACAACCAACACACGATCCACACCTCACACCTCACGCCCGCGTACGTACAGCCAACGGCAGTCGTCTGGAGTCATCGACAGACGCGTTCGAGGTCTTCCGCTTCGAGAATGAGCTCTTCGGCTGACGCGCTCTGGCTAATCCGGTGCATTCGCGGTCACCACCCGTTGGGGAGATGCGCGACCTGTAAAACAAAATCTGCACTCAACCACATAACAGAGGGTTCCTTCGTTACTAGATGAGAATATCGAATAGTACGAGTTTTGTTGTTGGCACGTCATTCTCTCGCGGGGTGGATGTGACGCGCCAGCGTCATCCAAAAAATCGAACCTTACGCGGTCGCCACTTGAGCTCTTCGACAATCCAGATCCTCTGGAGACTCCACTCCGACTGGACCCACCAGGGAAAGCGATCTGTTTTCCGCATTGCAGTCTCCAATTCCCCACACGACCACCAAGCACTCTCCCCTCCCCACCCACACCAACAGAAGACATGGACGCTGGCTACGGATCTGGTATTGCCGGCGGCGCAACGAACGCCGGCCTGCCGTCGGCCGACGTAGAGAAGGTCAAGGTCGCCGTGCTGGCGGCCGGCGCCTACGGCATGGCCATGGCCACGATCGCCGCGCGCCGCGGCCACGACGTCGTGCTGTACGCGCGCGACACGGAGACCGTGGACGGCATCAACACGGCGCATCGCAACCCGAAGGTCTTTTCCGAATACGAGCTGCCCGACCAGATCTCGGCGACCACGTCCGTGCTGGAGGCGACGCGCGACGCAAAGATCGTGATCGTGTGTCTGCCGGCGCAGCTCACACCCGACTTCTTGGCCAAGTTCAAGGACGTCATCCCAGCAGACGCGCTGCTCGTGATCACGTGCAAGGGACTGTACCTCAAGACCAAGCAGCTCTTGTCGATCCCGATCCTCGAGGCGCTTGGCCACGACCAGCCACTGTGCTTTCTGTCGGGTCCGTCGTTTGCGCTGGAGCTCATGAACAAGATGCCGTCGGCCGTCGTGGTGGCCTCCAAGTATCTGTACCACGCTGTGTACGTGCAGCGTGCGTTGTCGACGACCGACTTCCGCATCTACAGCTCGCAGGATATCATCGGCGTGCAGCTTGGAGGCGCATTGAAGAACCCGCTGGCGATCGGCGCCGGTATGATCGAAGGCGCGGGCTTCGGTATCAACACACTCGCGGCGTTTGTCACGCGTAGCTCGCTGGAGCTGCAGAAGCTGTGCATTGCGATGGGTGGCCAGCCCATCACGATCTCTGGTCTGTCGGGCATTGGCGACTTGATGCTCACGGCGTTTGGCAGCCTTTCTCGTAATCGCACGTGCGGCCTTCGCATCATCAAGGGCGAAAAGGTCGAAGACATCCTCAAGGAGACGACGGTCGAAGGCGTGCCGACTGCGGAGGTCGCAGTGTACTTTGCTGAGATGTGCGGCCTCGACCTGCCCATCTTCCGAGCCGTGAATGCCATGCTCAAGGGCCACATCAAGCGCGAAGATCTCCAGGACCTGCTCATGAACCGGCCCCTCAAGTCGGAGACGTAGTGCGTACTTTCTACCAGAAAAGACTACGCGATCGACCACGTATTTCCTGGCGTCCAGAGTCAAGTTAAGCTTCCATACAGAATCGTTTATCGTACATTTATTCGTGGCACATTGTTTTTCAACGACAAGGGAGCAGGCAGCTCATGTGAGGTTGATGTTGAACGAGAACTGGCTGAAGCGTTTGCTGAACGACTTCTTCGCGCTCGCGCTCGGGTCCATCACGGCCGACGGAGGGCCTTCGTCGATGAATTCCGGGTCCACGTACCGCGTGTCCGTCTCACTCGAAAGCTTCGGCTTCCAGTACGCCGGCACTTCTCGTCGAGCGAGCTTCTCCCAGTCGATGCCCCTGAAAAAGCGGTTGCGCTTGATGGGTTCCAGCCCTCCAGCACGGTCTCCGCCGAGTCGGTTCGCTGGGTCCTTGCACAGCAGTCCGCGCACGAGATCCAACGCGTCCTTGGGGAAGTCGCTCGGGAAAACCGCGTCCGCGTACGCGATCTTCCGCAGCATTTTGTGCTCGTTCTTGTCGTAAAACGGCGACTCGCCCACCAGCATCTCGTACTGTGAACATAACAAAACAGACCAGTCAGATCCTGTCCTCCTATCTGGACACGAAGCAGAGCAACTTACAATGACGACGCCGAGACTCCACCAGTCGTAGGCCTTGCCGTAGCTTCTCGATCCATCGGCCATTTGAGCAAGCGCCTCTGGCGCCACGTACTCGGCAGTTCCGGACAGCGTCTTCACACCCGTGTTGCTGCCGTAGATGTGCTGCTTCGACAAGCCAAAGTCGACCACACCAATGTGGCCGTCGGAATCGATCATGACGTTCGACGGCTTGAGATCGCGATACAAAATGTTGAGCTCGTGAAGATACGAGATCGCCAGCACGAGCTCGGCCGCGTACAGTTGTGCATCCCGCACAGGCAACTGGCCGCGCATGTTGAGGTGGTAGAACAGATCACCGGCGGCGTAGTACTTCATCCCGAGATACAGGCGCTCGTTGGTCTGGAACGCGAACATCAAACTGCAAATGTACGGGTGGTGGATCCGCTGCAGGATCTGACGCTCCTCCATAGCGTTGCGGATATCGGATCGGTCCATGTTGGACTTCTTGATGATCTTGAGCGCGAAGATGCGGCCGTCTTTCTTGAAACGCACGAGCATGACGGCGCCAAAGCTACCCTTTCCGAGCACACTGACCATCTCAAAGTCGTGGATCGTGAGTCCTTCGGGCTCTTCGTCATGCACCGCAAAGCCTGTGGTATCGAGCGTGATGCTATCGGTTGAGATGCCGCGGCGAGACCGCGACGACGAAAGCAGCGCCGACTCCAGCGCAGCGTTCACGGTCTCCTCATCCTCCTTCGACGCAGCTGGTGTCGCCACTGGGATTGGCAGTGGAAGCGTCAGGCGTGGGCTTGGCGATTCGAGTGCCTCGACCTCTGCAAGCGACGGGATCGGGATGATCAGATTGCTGAGTGGACGGCTGTTATGCTGGTGCGTCTGCGCCGCCGCTGCCACTGCCGCTGCTACAGTTGCCTGAGCCTCTGCTTGAGCCTGAGCCTTTGCTTGAGCCTGCGCCTGGGCTTGAGCGTGTGCCTGAGCTTGAGCATAGGCTTCTGCTTGGGCTTGCACGTGATCGTGACTCTCATCAACGACGTAGATTGGCGCTGGTGACGGTGGGAGCTTCGCCTGGCGTTCTGCGGG